>APFE031503053.1:1458-25607 GCA_000404065.3 Pinus taeda | reverse complement strand
CTTTGGATGTCTTAGTTGCTGCTATCCTTGGAAACACACTCTGGTCTACTGCTTGATACAAAAATACAAGGGCTTTTGAATCCTTCTTCCTATTGCTCTTCAGCAAATCCTTCTCTACTGGAGTTGATCTATTAAACTCATTTTCATCTGTTGGTTCTTCAAACCATCTTGAACTAATTCCCATAAATCTTGACAGGGAAACAGGGCTCTCATGGTTATTGCCCAATAGTCATAGTTTTTCCCATTAAAATCTGGGAGCTGGGTGTTAAACATACCCATACCAGTGCTTGTGTTGGCCATTCCTTGCATCCTTAGTTATACTTCAATTTCTTGACTGTGTATTTTAAAACACTGACTGTTTCTTCAGCAACACATAAAAACTTTGTGAAATACCTGAGTATTTTCTTGACTGAGCCTTCACTCTGCTGGAGAAGATCTACTGCTGCAACAAAAGACTCCTCCCTTCAGCTTCTTTGTCACCTTCAAAGAGCCTAAGCCTGTTCTGATACCACTGTTGGGGATTTTTCTGGTAAAATCCCAAAAACACAAAAATTCAAACACACAGAGGCAATGCTCTGTTTCCTTTACTCCAGGATCTTTTTGCACAAGGAAGCCTTCTTAAATTTTTTTACTGAAAACAGAATATTGCACCACCATAAAAATTTCTATTCATTAAAACAAAAACAAAAAAAAATTGATACATATTCATCCTCTTAATGTGAGGGATTCACCAAAATATTTCAACAAAATTACTCTGTCTCCTTTGAAATTTCACACCACTGTGTGTAAAAATTTCATTTACATTCACTGCTGTGTCAAAACAAATATTACAAGGATTTACTGCTGTAAAAGAAAGAAAATGATCAACACACTGCTGTGTGAAAAACTACAATTCACCAAAACTTATTGTTACCTTTTCACTGCTGTGTGAAACAATTCATAGTTTTTTATATACAATTCCCCCTGGTTTGCTTCATTCACATCTTCGCACTGCTGTGCGTTTTCCATTTTCCACTTACCAAATTGACCAACAACAATATGTTTTTACTTGTTATGTAAAAAATAAACTTATGCCTCGCCCTTGAATAATTAAAAAGCAATAAAATTAAAACTATATGACATTGCCCATGCCATTATTTAATTGACGTCCATACTTGCCGTAAAAAAAAAATTAAAAATCCACCTACCACATATGACAATTCTTTAATAAAGGTATGGTCAAAATGCAACTTGACTTTACTCCACGCCAAGCTTTTAATGTTGGCCGTATGCAGCTTGGAACAATCGACGGCGGAAAAAGTTGGAGCTTGAAGGAGGAGACATTGGACGAGCACTTTTGACCGACATTTACCTTCCTAGAAGGTGTCAGAGGGTGATGTCACGCCTCATCCACGCGTCAACCCTTGAACCTTCTCGGAGCGCCTAAGTACAGAAACCACTTCATGCAAAAGCGGTTTCGAGAAATTTACCAGGAGTTTATGGTTTCACTTTAGTGATTTTGGGCGTATTAAATGCAGGCCCGTTCAAGTGATGCGCTGTTGAAATTACAATTTCAACACTATGCAGTGTATATTTGTTTGCGAATCTGTGCTTTCGCAAACAAGAGTAATCGTTGGTGGGCAAAGTAACTTCCATTCCATTCCTTCTTAGCTTTTATATCTATTTCCACTGCTCCGAGATTTTGATCGCTCGAATATACATGAAACTGGCTTCTGAAAACGCAGAGATCAATGGGAAACGAGCAGCAACAGGTATCTTTTTTTTTATCTATTAATTTATTTAGTATCTCACGAAGCGAAGTTTTATTTTTATAAAATTTCTAAAATATTTTATGAATGAGGTTATTGTAAATCGATTTCAAACATTAAAATTCCAGAAAAGTCACACTCATTTAGAGAATTTAAATGGTTAAAATTAGAAAGATATGAAAATTCCTAAATGATAAGATAGAAATTACTTTA
This sequence comes from Pinus taeda, assembly GCA_000404065.3. NCBI lineage: Eukaryota > Viridiplantae > Streptophyta > Pinopsida > Pinales > Pinaceae > Pinus > Pinus taeda. The sequence goes on along the minus strand of APFE031503053.1, from coordinate 23,646 downwards.
TTCTGTAACTTTTGACGCTTTGTTTTATATATATAGTCATTTTGTAAATGTGGTTTAATGGTTAGATAAGAAAATATATTTTGTAAATATAGTTTAATGGTTAGATAAGAAAATGTGATTTAATAATTAGGTGACTAAATTTGATTTTACATATATTGTGATCCAATCCTGAAACAAAACTATATATACCTGATAGCTGTTCTATTCCCGATTTCTTCAATTATATATATAGGTTTATTAAATGCCTGACATTATATCTTTTACTTTTTCCTTGGCATGACGTTTTATAACAATATATTGGTTTTTTTTCTCTTCATATTTGGGCTCATGCTTTGTGCCTATGGTTTGATCTGAAGTCGCCAATGAGCGCGGAGGATTATATAATCATTGGCATCTCCGGCTTCTTTTTAATTGTATTATTGGCAATATATATAGTTGGCTAACGTGCGATTACTGCTGGAGCAAAATGATATCAAGAAGTGATATTGAGTCCCGGTGTCTCCTCAACACAACCAGTACCACGTGCAGGAGCTTTTCCAGCTCCAGCTGCAGCCAGTCTCTCCTCAGCTCAACTAATGGTACTTGGCTCTTTCAAATACAGAAAAAGTGTGCATGAGAGTGAGGTAGAGTGCAGTATTTGCTTGTCAGTGATGGCAGACGATGAAGAAGTTCAAAGGCTACCAAACTGCAATCATTACTTTCACAAAGGATGTATAGACGCATGGCTTTCTCTCAAACTCACATGTCCTCTCTGTCTTACCAGAGTCGTCGTTCGCGCAGCACCACAAGAACAACTTCAGCAAAATCAAATCATCTTCGACGCACGACAGCAACAACAACCAGAGCAGGATGTAGGAATAATTGCCATTCTACGATAACAACAAGAACCAGAGCAGAATGTACAAATATTAGCCTTGTATCGGGACAGTTGTCATAGTTATTTTTAACTCACATTGAATCTTAATTACCTACCATTGTTCACATTGAATCTTAATTACCTACCATTGTCATAGTTATTTTTAACTCTTAATTACCATTGTCATAGTTATCTTTAACTAATACTGAACATTTTTCTGTTCAGAAACTATATAAGAGAATACATGTTACATATATCTTTTTCTGTTCAGAATCAAGATCTGAATCTTAATTGTTATTTTACAGACATAATTGTTATAATTATCTTCAACTCACACTAAATTTTAATTAACACAATTGTCATAGTTATCTTTAACTGGTACTAAACCTTAACTTTACACCACAGGCTATAAACCACACTGAGCCTTATCTTTAAAACACACTAAGCCTGTATATATAATAATGAAAGTTACATTTGTCACTGTTATTAATATTATGAATAATTTAGGTTAATAATATCCTGAGTAATTAATATTTCTAAAGCTCATCACTCTGACTCTTACTGTCGATTGTTATAAATATCTATTTGAAGGTTCTGCAAATTATGAACTTGGATTGTAGAGGGTTTCAACGGGTGAGCTTAATAGGCTATCTTCAATATTTTGTTAAAAGTTCAACCGGTGAGCTTTACAGGTTATTTTCAATATTGTTAGTTGTTGCTAGCAGAATGTGGACCATATCTTTTTGACTTTACACTAAATTTCTATTTACAAAATGAGTATATAATTTTTATTAGGTTTGAAAATGGATGCAGTGTGCCAATTTTTTTTGGAAATTTTTGTTTATGTAAAATACAGGGAAGCAATATCATAACACATTAGTTTATATGAGGAATAGATATTAAAAAAAAAATGACATAATATATTGGGAAAGGGTTTTTATATTAGCAAATGTAAAAAATGGAGCTTAAAATTAATGGTTTCATATTGGTAGGGGTTAAATAATGTGATTTTTAGAAAGATTTATTAATATGTAGTCAAATTAAAAATATTGTTTAATATGCCACCAATACACATGATATAATTCACTTAATAAGTCCTCATAATGTAAAATCTATATAGTATGTATTTAAGCTTTTTCACGGGATGAATTGACATATCCACTAAAAAGTTCCGAGACAACATTTGGATTTTGCTGGTGAGTGTAATGTCGCAGAAAGTATCCATCACTGGACATCTCATGTCAAGTGAGCTTGGGCAGCAGCAACAACCAAAAATCAAATTGAGGTTATGAGGTTGAGGGAGGAGCAGAGGTTTCGCTAGTGGTGGGGACTTTGGCCTTATTTTGTGAAAGAGTTTGCAGTGGAATCTGGTGGTTGGGAGACTTTTAGAGAGGAATCTGGTGGTTGGGAGACTTTAAGAGAAAAGATTTCTTGGACTCTTGTTATTGTTGTCACAACCCTCTACTCGATAAATAATACTCACATAAAAGAAAAAAATTTATTTACCTAAACAATACCTCCTTTTACATTTCAAGGTGATTAGAGGTAAGGTTATTAAGGTTTAATCCCGATCCACATATCGGCGGGAACATAACATGGCTTGATTTTTCTTTTGCCGTCACCACCCTTGGCATATAACACTTAAATGCATCCGTATATTATGCTGACAGCTAACTTTATAATTTTGACGGCTTTAAACTAATGGTTCAAGCGATGGACAGCGGGTCTCCTCGGTTATCACCCTTGATTCGATTGTTGATTTTTTTGGAGAGGTAGCTAGTTGGAGTAAATGCTACAGCCCTACCCGCAGTCTCCTCGGGATTTCCACAGTGGATGAACGATGAGTATGTAACCTGGAGATCGGACGGTGTTGGCTAATTTGCCTCTGTAAAAGAGGTACTTAGGGTTTGAATAATTCATTCTTGAGCGTTTAGTTCGCAGAGCCGCTTCCTCCAGTTCGCAGAGCCACTTCCTCCACGAGGTGGTTTCCTTCAGCGTCGCCCCCATGCCACTGTAAGCCATGGCTTGGGTCTTTGGCTTGAGTTGACACAGTTCCACTTCCTTCGCTGAGTTTACAATCATCAATTTCGTCGAAGGCGATGCCATTGCTGTCTTTCGCTTTGAGCCTTGCATTTGGCTCCCAGGTAAACCCTTATTCGTCATTGACACCTCTGATGCGCTTTGTTTCTTTTTCATTGTATTTAGTAAATATAATTAATTTCCCATTTGCATTCTGTTTGGAACAGGGTGAAGGTATGCAGAGATCCGCGGCGGCAAGGGAACTACAAGGTTTTGCTACCATGCGTGCAACCTACAGGTAAGTTCTGCAATGCCCAGTAGGGATTTATTATCTCCCTCTAGCTCCATAGTCGTTCTTATTATTGTTCTCTTTCTGTCAGGAATATTATCGCTCATTGTTTGTGGCATGAGCGTAAGTGATATTCTCGGACAGGGAATCTCTATAACCGATGTTCTAAGTTCTGACCTGGAGGGTTTATTCAATGATGCCGAATTGCCTTTCATTGCAATTTATTCTGAATAGTTATAGTTTATATGTATTTTCTTATGGCTACTCGATTCCTCTCGAGACTATTCGAGGAAACTCGTTAGCTATGAAACTGAGTCTCAATACTCATTTGGAATGTGTTCTCTAATGTATTCACACAGGTCGGTGTATGGTTTTATCATGTAATATTCAGTACTGTTATTGTTCCAGTTCAGACGTTTGTTGGTTCAGGGTCCGACCAAGGTTGACTAAACATATTATTGTATTTTCACCGCTTAGGGTATATAACATATATATATATTTTGATTTCATATGTTATATACCCTGTTATCTTTCGAATGCGGTTTTGCTCTTGCACGAGCCACCGACTTTCTTTATTGCTTGTGACAAATATGTTTACCCGGCATTTGGCGCATTGGTTGCAACTCCTTATTATTATTTTCTCTGTTTTCAGCGTTTAATGGCATTTCCTTTAATAGAGCATGCACATATAGTCGGAAGGTTTGGTTAATTCTTACATGTCAGTGTATCGGTTTCTGCTCTTGAGTTCCACCGCAGGTCGTATCGTCCAATGTATTCTATGAGTCCTTTCCTACATAGTAAGTCTATTCATGATGTTTATGTGGTATTCTTTTCGTGCCGGTTATCTTGGCAGTGTACAGTTTGTGGACTGTTTGCAGCGTATGCTCTCTTGTTTTATCGTATCAACTCTTTTAACCCCTCATCAGGGTTCTACAATGAATTCTCCCGTCGCGGGTTTATATATTGTAATGCACAGTTACTTAGCAGTCACGGTAATAGAGCTGAAGGCATTATATTTCCTAATAACCCTTCTGATAGATTTCATAACTTGTAATGCAGTTCATTTTTATACTGATGTGCGCTATTCTGATCGATGTTCTTATTGTTTACACAGAATGTAAGTCATTACTTTCTGGGTTGTCTATGCGACTACAGTTATGAAATGAACAGCTTCTTTCCCTGTTCTTGCATATAATAAATTACTTATTTTCTCCATTGTTATTTGCTAGGTTTGTCAAAGATTCTAATACTAAATAAAGATTTAATTTATCAGTTCTCTGGTTCTAAATAGGCAGAACAGTTGAAACTACTCATTACTAGTTCCGATTCTGCAATGTGATAATTCCTAAATCACAGCTTAATAATAACCTTTCAGGGTTTATAAAAATTTCTCAGAAAATACTGAAATCATATTTGTACTTACCTGTACTGTCCCATTCTCAATCCTCTGCACCTCTCCAGAATGGAGAAGATTGTTTAATGCTTGTTATCCTCCCAGCCACGAGATCAGTCAACCAGACTGAATCTCTCCCCCAAGCTCACTTGCCGGCCACAACCTTCAGCAACATAAAGCACACTTGTGCCTGTGCTATCTGGTCCTCACCAGGCGTAGCACTGTTCTTTTCTGCTTCGGCGCCTTATTCTTTTTCCCCCGTCTGTTCCTTAACAACCCGGGCCTTTTCCTCTTTCCCATTTTTCTATGGGAGAGGAAAAGCAGTTAGGGTTTCCCCTTATTTGCTGGCAACTGTTTCTTTTATTTAAGCAAGAAAAGAAAATAACTTTTCACATAAAGTCATTGTATGTGTTATGCAATCCATATACAATTTTTGAACTAATAATATTTTCATCATTTTTTTAAGAAAATAATAGTCTCTGTTCTGTATTTACCTATGACGGTAAATCAGAAAATTTATTCACATAAACTGTTTGGTCATTACATCTCCTCCCCCTGAGATTGGACACCGTCTCGGTGTCTTACAGTCATGAACAGATCTGGATAGGTTCTCTTCATTAATTCTTCATCTTCTCAAGTGGCCTCCTCGGGCCCAAAATGTTGCCATTGTACCTTAACTTGGGTAATAACTCGTTTCTGCAGCTTCACTTCTCTCCGGTCGAGAATGCTCAGCGGTTCGACCAGAACCTCTCCTTCCGGTTCGACCTGCAATACACAATTCCTTAAATTAGTTTTCTTTCAAATGGAATTCTTGCTGAATTTTATTGTAACAATAACCCCACTTGTATCTCCTGCCATCAGATTACATGCTTAGGGTCATACACATATTTCTTTAGTACTGAAACATGAAACACGTTGTGGACTCGGATGTGACTTGGCAAGGCCAGTTGGTAAGCCACTGGTCCGATCCTTGCTAAAACTTGGAAGGGTCCACAATATCGGGGCGCCAATTTAGCGCACCCACTCCACTGCAAAGTACTTCTTTTGGCCTGAATTCGGATATACACATGGTCCCCAACTTGGTACTCTTTAAATCTTCTTTTTCGATCAGCGAAATTCTTTTGCCTATCTTGAGCAGCTTTCAAATTAACACGCACCCTCTTTACCATATCTTCCATTTCCTTCAACATTTCAGGCCCTAGACTTAGTCTATCTTCCGGCCCTCCCCAGCTGGAGGGTGTACGACATTTTCGGCCATACATAACCTCAAATGGGCTCATTTGCGTTGAAGTATGATACCCATTGTTATACGCGAATTCCACCAGATGTAAATATTCTTCCCACCGTGTGGGTTGTTGCATGACATAAGCCCTTGACATATCCTCTACCACTTGGTTCACCCGTTCCGTCTGTCCATCAGTTTGCGGATGATATGATGTACTGAAATTCAGATGAGTTCCTAGATCAGCAAACAGTGTTTTCCAAAAGGCTAATGTGAACTTCACATCACGATCGGAAATTATTGTTTTTGGAAGTCCATGTAATCTGAACACATTCTGCATAAAAATATGAGCGATTTGTGTAGCTCTATATGTAGATTGTACAGTTATGAAATGTGCAGCCTTACTCAGTTTGTCTACCACCACCATAATGGAGTCATTGTTCTTCTTTGTTCTAGGTAATCCCGTAATAAAATCCATGGAGATGATTTCCCATTTCCATTCTGGGATGGGCAATGGTTGTAACAATCCTGCTGGGTACTGATGTTCTGCTTTAATCTGCTGACATTCTAAGCACCGTGCTAAGTACTCGACAATTCTTTTCTTCATTCCTGGCTAGAAATATTCTTTCCGGATTGCTGTTATCATCTTTTGATAACCCGGGTGACCCGCGTAATGGCTGACATGAAATTCGTCCATAATCAGATTTTTAATTCTGCTTTGATTGGGCACATACAATCTTTGCTTGAAATAGATCAATCCAGCATTATCTAATTCATATTCTTGTTGGCTGTCCTCTCTAGCAGATTGTTGTATTTGCAGTTTTAGCTGCTGATACTCAGTATCTTGGTCTGCAACCTCCTTTATTATTTCGAAAAAGGGACTTTTCCATTCACTAATAGAAACTTCATACAAATTTTGTATTTTCCGGCTCAAGGTGTCTGCCACTCTATTTTCTTTCCCCTGCAAATGTTTTATATCGAAGTCAAAGCCGCTTAAAAAGTCCACCCACCACGCTTGCCTAGCATTTAAAGTAGGCTGGCTGAAATAGTTGGTCAAACTATGGTGGTCGGTGAGCAGCAAAAATTTCCTGCCCATAAGGTAATGCCGCTACATCTTTAGGGCATGTATAACAACAACCAACTCTAAGTCATAAGCATAATATTTCTGCTCATGTTCTTTTAATTTTCGAGACTTGTAGGCAATTACTCTACCTTCTTGCATCAAGACCCCTCCCAATCCTTCTTTACTTGCATCCATACATACCACATAATCCTTATTAGGATCAGCTATACTCAGAATAGGTGCTGTGGTGAGCAGATGTTTCAATTGCTCGAAACATTTCTGGCAGCTTGGGGTCCAATGAAATACCTTTCCTTTCTTCTGTAATGAGGTAATGGGAAAAGCCAATTTAGAGAAACCTTCCACGAATCTCCTATAATACCTAGCTAATCCCATGAAAGATCGGACATCCGCTACATCTTTTGGTACAGGCCATTCCATTATGGCTTTTATCTTTTCTGGATCCACTGCAATTCCATCCTTTGTGATCACGTGACCCAAATATTGGATTTCTTCTTTAAAGAAGTCACACTTACTAAACTTAGCATACAACTGATGCTCTCGAAGGGTCTATAATACCATTCGGAGATGTTCATAATGTTCTTCGATGGTGCGTGAATATATTAATATGTCATCAATAAATATCAGCACGAATCGATCCAAATACGGATGGAAAATGCTGTTCATTAAACACATGAAGGTTACAGGGGCGTTGGTTAGCCCAAACGGCAAGACCACAAATTCGTAGTGTCCATACCTTGTTCTAAAAGTTGTTTTTGTGATGTCTTCATCTTTAATTCGGATTTGATGGTAGCCTGATCGTAAGTCGATCTTAGAGAACACCGTCGCACCCTTCACTTGATCGAACATTTCATCGATCCGTGGTAAAGGATACTTATTTTTGATGGTCAACTTATTCAACTGTCTGTAATCGATGCACATTCGAAGGGTGCCGTCCTTTTTCTTGACAAATAATACTGGGGCTCCCCATGGAGACACGCTAGGACGAATGTAATCCTTATCTAGTAACTCTTGTAATTGCATTTTTAATTCTGTCAACTCGGGTACACTCATTTTGTAGGGTGCTCGTGACACTGGTGCGGCCCCTGGTACCAACTCAATGGTAAAATCTATGTTTCTTCGTGGCGGTAGTCTAGGAATTTCTTCCGGAAACACATCTGTAAATTCTTGTATTATAGGAATATTGTTCAAAGAGGCTGATTTATCCTTAGAATTCGCATATCCCACTTGGATGGCGTAAACCTGACACCCTTTTCGTATACATTTTATCAGTTGGTTTGCGGTTATCGGTCGAACCTGCACTGGTCGCTTAATCCCCTGCATTTCTTTTCTGTTTCCTTATTGATCTCTGTAGTAAATAATTTTGGTTTTACAATCAACCAATGACCAGTGTTTTTCCAACCAGTCCATACCGATTAGGATATCATAGGAGCCGAGAGGAAGCACGTTCAGGTCAGCTATTACTGGCTGATCTGCTATAGTAAAAGAGCAATCGTTGACCTTGGCTGTTACCCGTCGCTTGGCTCCGGTAGCTAGTTGCACTAGCCATGGGTTTTTAAATTTAACAGATTGTAAATTATAACGTTCCACTACCTTTGGGCTCACATAGCTTAGTGTAGCCCCGGGGTCAATTAAAACAGATATGATAAGGTTTGATATTTTACCTTCGAACTCGACCATGGTTGGCTGATATTCTGCCTGTCAGTCTTCCAAAGCCGCATTGATTCTGGGTACACTACGACCAACCTCGCCAACTGTTGAGGCTTCATGAATTTGGGATAACTGTTCAGTCCCTTTTCGCTGTGGGAAATTCTTAATGTAATGGGGTCCCCCACAACCCCAGCACTGCACCGGGGGCCTTGCTGTCCCTTCATTGTCCAACCTTGGTTGCTGTTCGCTGACTTTGGACTCATTTGTAGTTCTAAACTTAGATGCAGTTCTTGTTGCAAATCCGCTGTTTGCTCCTTTGCCATTTCCCTTATTTCCATTGCTGCGATTTCCTTTGTTGTTTCCAACTGCCTTAAAACCCTTCTTCTCATTCCATTTCCTGCTAGCAATTTCCCCTTTTTGCTTACTTTGTTGATAACAGATTCTAGCCTTGCGGATTACTTCATCCATTGATTTTGGATTGTCAAATTCAATCCTCTCTCACATATATGGGGGTAAACTGCTAACGAATCGCTAGACTTTTGCTTTTTCCTCCCTTATATATGGCACGTAGCGGAGTAAGGAAGTAAAACGGGTGATGAATTCATCCATAGTCTGCTGCCCCAATCGCAGATCATGGAATTCTCTCGCCTTTTCATCATAGAAGCACTCAGTTAAATATCTCTCTTTAAAGAACCTTTGAAAATTGTCCCATGTAATGTTCTGCTCGGTGACCCCTTTTACAATCTTCACCTTCTCCCATCATAAGGTGGCCTTCCCCTGTAATTGAAAAATAGCCAGTCGTGCTTTAAGATTGTGGTCATATTCATAAAGCTGAAAATACTTGTTCATATTGATTAACCATGCTTCAGCTGCTTCTTCTTGTTCTCCGTCAAAATGTGGTGGTTTAATCTTGCGGAATTCCCCTTGTAGTTCTACCCTTTGTCTTTTCGAGGTTTGTTGTTCAAATGCATTATCGGAGCGTTCCTCCTGCTCTTCCGATCCTTCGGGGGGTATGTGATGGTTCTGCTCTTCAGACATTCTTTGCTGTTCTGCACTAGGATTAACTGGTAGTTGTTTTGTATATCGGACAAACTTTTCAAAATTATTTCTTGTTCCATCGTTAATTGGGCATTATCTTCTCGTAGTCGAGCCATCTCGTTCTTTAGCTCCTGTACTGTCTCCAGAATTGCTTGATTTGTGATTCTGGCTTCTTCTCCAAGTTGTACCCACAGTTCTGGATTATTTTCTGGGCCGAGCACGCCCTGTCCCATTATAGGTCGTCGTGGTGTATTATCTGCCCTCCTCATGTCTTCGTCCTCAGAACCCTGATCCTATGCTTCATCATAACAACAGAAAAAAAAAAAACATTCAAGGGTAATAATGAAAATGACTCTTTGCTTATTTATTTAATACAGTGTCCTTATTAATCATTGTTGTCTTACCCAGAGGCCACAGTGTTGTAACTGGGCTCTGATACCATATGTCACAACCCTCTACTCGATAAATAATACTCACATAAAAAAAAAAAAAATTATTTACCTAAACAATACCTCCTATTACATTTCAAGGTGATTAGAGGTAAGGTTATTAAGGTTTAATCCTGATCCACATATCGGTGGGAACGTAACATGGCTTGATTTCCTTTTGCCATCACCACCCTTGGCATACAATACTTAAATGCATCCGTATATTATGCTGACAGCTAACTTTATAATTTTGACGGCTTAAAACTAATGGTTCAAGCGATGGACAGCTGGTCTCCTCGGTTATCACCCTTGATTCGATTGTTGATTTTTTTGGAGAGGTAGCTGGCTGGAGTAAATGCAACAGCCCTACCCGCAGTCTCCTCGGGATTTCCACAGTGGATGTACGATGAGGATGTAACCTGGAGATCGGACGGTGTTGGCTGATTTGCCTCTGTAGAAGAGGTACTTAGGGTTTGAACAATTCATTCTTGAGCGTTTAGTTTGCAGAGCCGCTTCCTCCAGTTCGCAGAGCCGCTTCCTCCAGGAGGTGGTTTCCTCCAGCGTCGCCCCCATGCCACTGTAAGCCATGGCTTGGGTCTTTGGCTTGAGTTGACACAGTTCCGCTTCCTTCGCTGAGTTTATAGTCATCAATTTCGTCGAAGGCGATGCCATTGTTGTCTTTCGCTCTGAGCCTTCCATTCGGCTCCCAGGTAAACCATTATTCCTCATTGATACCTCTGATGCGCTTTGTTTCTTTTTCATTGTATTTAGTAAATGTAATTAATTTCCCATTTGCATTCTGTTTTGGAACAGGGTGAAGGTATGCATAGATCCGCAGCGACAAGGGAACTACAAGGTTTTTGCTGCCATGCGTGCAACCTACAGGTAAGTTCTGCAATTCCCAGTAGGAATTTATTAACTCCCTCTAGCTCCAGAGTCGTTCTTATTATTGTTCTCTTTCCGTCAGGAGTATTATCGCTCACCGTTTGTGGCATGAGCGAAAGTGATATTCTCGGACAGGGAACCTCTATAACCGATGTTCTAAGTTCTGGCCTGGAGGGTTTATTCAATGATGCCGAATGGCATTTCATTGCAATTTATTCTAAATAGTTATAGTTTATATGTATTTTCTTATGGCTACTCGATTTCTCTCGAGACTATTCGAGGAAACCCGTTAGCTATGAAACTGAGTCTCAGTACTCATTTGGAATGTGTTCTCTAATGTATTCACACAGGTCGGCGTATGGTTTTATCATGTAATATTCAGTACTGTTATGGTTCCAGTTCAGACGTTTGTTGGTTCAGGGTCCGACCAAGGTTGACTGAACATATTATTGTATTTCACCGCTTTTTATATATATATATTTTGATTTCATATGTTATATACCCTGATATCTTTCGAATGCGGTTTTGCTCTTGCACGAGCCACCGACTTTCTTTATTGCTTGTGACAAATATGTTTACCTGGAATTTGGCGCTTTGGTTGCAACTCATTATTATTTTCTCTGTTTTCAACGTTTAATGGCATTTCCTTTAATAGAGCGTGCACATATAATCTGAAGATTTTGTTAAATTCTTACATGTCGGTGTATCAATTTCTGCTCTTGAGTTCCACCGCAGGTCGTATCGTCCAATGTATTATATGAGTCCTTTCCTACATAGTAAGTCTATTCATGATGTTTATGTGGTATTCTTTTCGTGCCGGTTATCTTGGCAGTGTACAGTTTGTGGACTGTTTGCAGCGTATGCTCTCTTGTTTTATCGTATCAACTCTTTTAACCCCTCATCAGGGTTCTACAGTGAATTCTCCCGTCGCGGGTTTATATATTGTAATGCACAATTACTTAGCAGTCACGGTAATAGAGCTGAAGGCATTATATTTCCTAATAACCCTTCTGATAGATTTCATAACTTGTAATGCAATTCATTTTTATACTGATGTGCGCTATTCTGATCGATGTTCTTATTGTTTACACAGAATGTAAGTCATTACTTTCTGGGTTGTCTATGCGACTACAGTTATGAAATGAACAGCTTCTTTCCCTGTTCTTGCATATAATAAATTACTGCTTTTCTCCATTGTTATTTGCTAGGTTTGTCAAAGATTCTAATACTGAATAAAGATTTAATTTATCAGTTCTCTGGTTCTAAATAGGCAGAACAGTTGAAACTACTCATTACTAGTTCCGATTCTGCAATGTGCTAATTCCTAAATCACAGCTTAATAATAACCTTTCAGGGTTTATAAAAATTTCTCAGAAAACACTGAAATCATATTTGTACTTACCTGTACTGTCCCGTTCTCGATCCTCTGCACCTCTCCAGAATGGAGAAGATTGTTTAATGCTTGTTATCCTCCTAGCCACGAGATCAGTCAACCAGACTGGATCTCTCCCCCAAGCTCACTTGCCGACCACAACCTTCAGCAACATAAAGAACACTTGTGCTTGTGCTATCTGGTCCTCACCAGACGTAGCACTATTTTTTTCTGCTTCAGCGCCTTATTCTTTTCCCCCCGTCTGTTCCTTAACAACCCGAGCCTTTTCCTCTTTCCCATTTTTCTATGGGAGAGGAAAAGCAGTTAGGGTTTCCCCTTATTTGCTGGCAACTGTTTCTTTTATTTAAGCAAGAAAAGAAAATAACTTTTCACATAAAGTCATTGTATGTGTTATGCAATCCATATACAATTTTTGAACTAATAATATTTTCATCATTCTTTTAAGAAAATAATAATCTCTGTTCTGTATTTACCTATGACGGTAAATCAGAAAATTTATTCACATAAACTGTTTGGTCATTACAAATTGTAAATAGAACAATAAATGCAATAGACAGTAGAAGACAATCCAGAGCAACAAGAATAGAACAATAAATGCAATAGACAGTAGAAGACAATCCAGAGTAGCAAGAGACACAAGGATTTTGTCAAAGACTAGGGAAAAACCTACACTGGGGAAAACCCTTTCAAATTCTTTTTCTTATTAAATTTTCATAAAATGTTTAGCAAAGAGAGTACAATATTCTAATTGATCAATCAAAAGACAAAGTCAATCCCAAAGCCAACCAAACAATATCCAATAGATGAGCCTTACAGAAAAAGTCAAAATCTCTTTAAGTATGAAGTCAACGGTCAACATAATTTAGATCAATATCACTACTGCACACACCCAGTGATAGTGGGTATGGTTGAAGCTTTCAAGATGTGGGGAATACCCTATCAAGCAAGTGACTACAATCGAGATTTCTATAAACCAACCCTATGACTTTAGAACAATATATTATTTTCGTGCTTTTGAGCTCGAACCCTACAATTTTGGACTTGTACAAACCAATCCAAAGAAGAGAGAGGAGAAGATGATTGATGATGATGTCCCAATGACGATAACTTGTCTTGTATTTATATGCTTTCAACGGTGTCAAATTTCTCTTAAATGCCACGTGTAGTTATCTGCACATGTGGGTTTCTTCCTTAAAAATACATTTTTCTTTAACCAAAATAAATTCTTCAATGGCTAGGAGGGGTCCTTCTTCATGAGGAAGACTCACCAAAAGAGGGAATTTGTCCTTGCCAAATTAATACGAAAGTGAAATATTTTTACATCTTGCTCATATTGGGTTGTAATATTAAAAATGAAATGAGCTAGCACAATAAGAGTGAGTGAGATTATTAATGTTTTATAATGATTTTAATTAAATCTAATCAAATATTTATATTCATTTATGCTTTCTGTTATCACAAAATCAGTACTAAGGGCTGCTACTTAATAAGATCTCATGAAACTGTTTCAGACCAGGCTTTAGACTAAGGTTTAGCCTCCTTAGTCAGAGAGGGCTCTCTCACAGATTTTTGATATGCTTTAAAAGGACAAGAAAGATGGCTAACTCTTTAATTTGTATATAAAATTCATGCTGGTTGGAACAACAAAGATAAGGCTTCTCCCATTGGGCTCATGGAGTCATACATTCCTACAGTAAACAAGTAGCCACTCAATCATGGAAACCAAGGCATATAATGTCTCAATGTTCAAAACATCTACCAAGAAGAACCTCAACTCAACAAAACATACACAGGAAGTCTGAGCATCAGTGATGAATTCAGAGTGATTGCATGTTTAGTGAACTGTAAACAAGATGAATAAAACCAAACCACATATATTCTGAACATTTGAAACACAAGATGAATCTTGGGAAGAAACAGTGTACTTTCTATTACTGTCAAAACACTTTACATAAGCCAATATGAAAACTCTGTCTTTTGATAAAAATCTCCAACCCCTTTTACATCAGAGTTTTTCCTATATATAGGAAAACAAAACTTAAGCTACTTGAGACTCCTCCTCCAGCATGAGGGGAGCTCGATGTTTATCATTAACAAACCTTATCTATTCTTAAACAAACTTATTAAATACATCAGGTATTGTGCAGTAAATATGGAGAGTCCTAATCATATTTAAATTCTAATTCTATCTCCTCGTGAGTATGATGCCTTTCTTGAGCTTTGACACCTGTATCCTTTCTGTAGTGGCCGAGATGCATTTGAGAAGCATTCTCTGAATGAGCTGCCTTGGATTCCAACTGTGCTGATGACTCATCATTTGGTGAAGATATATACTCTGTTTTCACAGTCCCTGCCTTCTATCCATCTTAATTTTCAAAAGAACGTGCTTGAAGCTATTTAATATCTTTGATGACCATGCATAACACCATATGGCTAATAATCTGGATGCTTTGTGAACTGGACAGGTGTTCAACCCAAAATTTTGATAACCCTATCAGAACCCTAATATTTCGGTCATAAAGTAGCTTTAGGAAGACTTTAGCAAAAAACCAAAATGTTCTACCTTTTTGCTCCAATGCTTACATCTGTCATTCTTTGAATGTTTTGGCAGCCTTTTATGATCTCTTTGCTATCCTCGAAGCATTTCCTTACAAAATTTGCTGACCTCAGCATCAATTCCACATTTTCTTTAAAAACAGTCACCTACAGCAGTTTCGTAGTGCGCTACGAAACTGCTGTTCTTTCCAAAATTACAGTCTTCAATGAATTTTCCAATTACTTTGTGACTGTTACAGCTTCGCTCTTGGCTCCAAAATTCCTATTTTGTCTTCCTTTTATATATGCCTCAAAAACCAATGAACTTAAGAAAAATAAACAAAAACTCGGAGCAATATCTGACCTTAAAAATTTTCAATTTTATTTAGCAGCTAACTTGCCTAACTGAGCTTTTAGTTTTGCAAGTTCGTTTTCCATGGCTGCAATTTCTGATACGGTTTTCTCTAAATTAGCCATTTCTTCATCAGCTGCCTCCCATTTCTCCTTTGAAGATGAGGTTTTAGTTTCCTTGACAGTGGGAACTTTTTTCTTCATATCCTTCTTTTTGACTTCCTTTGCTTTTTCTGCTTGAGCTATCTGCTTTCCCATTTCTTTGGCCTGTCCTCTGGTATATATTGTTCTTTTGATTTCCTCTGCCTTTTCTGCTTTAGGCAGTTGTCTAATTTCTTTTGTTGTAGTTACCTTGACAACTACCTCATCTTTGTGGACTTGCTCCGCTGCTTGGATTTGTCTTCTGGTGATTGGCCTTCGGGGTTTGACTATAAATTCCTTACCAACCTCCTCAAACCTTAGCCTTTTTGAGGCTTTTGATTTTTTGGCGCTATCAGGTGATGACTGGGTTAGGTCAATAGGGATTGCCTCAACCTGCACTGATGTGGCTTGTTCGAAATCGATTGCCTCCAGCAAATCCTTTAGACTAGCCTTTGACATAGGGCTGTCTTCCACTGCTATTGATTTTCCTTTTTCTCTGCTTAGCTGACTTCTTGTTCTGATTCTTGTTACTTGTGCAATTCCACTTGGCCCTGATGCATCTTTCTGGTGTTTGATTTTCTGCTTTGATGACTTGGGTGTCTCTTTTGCTGATGGTTTAAGTATCTCTTTTATGACCACAGGCTTCTCTGATTCCCTTGGCTTAGTTTTGGGCTTCTTTCGGTCTTTTACCTCCTTCTTGAGCTCAGCCAATGTAGGTTCTTCAATTCTTCTTTCTTTTTCCCTATCTGGTAATGGAGTGAGACCTGTTTTGCTTTGGAAACCAGACATAAAAATGAAAGAGTCCCAATCCCTACCAATTTTTTGCAAACTATCTAACACCAGCAACTTTATTAAACCATGGTGGAACAGGGAAGTTTCACAATTATCTTTCTTTAATTGAACTTTGTCGCACATTTTACTAAGGCTTCTGAATAAATAGAAAGGGATGTCTATTGATGCTTTCCCTGTGAAATGTAACAAGAGTTTGAAATGATAAGAGTAAACTTTGGTGTACCTTCCCTCACATGTGAGGTATTTCTGGATGCCTGTGAGGAGCAGAGCATAATGTTCTTTTATATAATTCCTTGGCACAGCTTTGGTGAGGTCCTCATTTACATATTTATCCTTCAGAAATTCTTTACAAGGAGTCATGTCAAACTTGAAATTCTTGAACCATTCTTGTCCACCTCTAGGAATTTCAGTGACAGCAGAAATGGCTTGCGGAGACACAGGGAACTCTAGCATTGACACCTTAGAATTCAAGCCAGTGAAATTTAATGCAAAGGCTTTCGTTACCTTTGTATGTCCTCCCTTCAATTTTTCGCAAAACCTCCAGCAACCTGCCTCTTTAAAAGCTCGTGCTACACCTTCATCTCTGAGTGTAAGATCAAGCCCCTCTGGCTCGGTTCTTAGGCACCTTCCGGATCGATGTTCTCTTTTCTCCATCTTGCTCAGAATATTTTCACGCAGAGAACTAACAGCAGCTATAATTCACAGAACAGCTTCGACTTCGGAGTGCAGGCTCGCTTGCAATGATCTCTTTTAAATGAAAACTCGGGCTTCTTGGCGTTTTTTCAAACACTCATCATAGAACAGGCACGTTAATGCATCATGAATAAACATTATGACACTAGCATACCTCATAAGATCTCTTAAAATAATTTTCATGTGTGTGATCCTAAATCTGATGGCGGAATGAATCCTATCATGACCTGGAGAAGACATCAACTGACAAAATATGGAAGGACCTAATGACTCATCTCCCGAGATTTGACATTTCAAGGAAAAAAAACCCGAATCCCCGATTTCGTAGCGCAGACAATTATGGATTGACAAACCGTGCTACGAAATGGCTGCTAGATGATATGCTGCGGAAAGGTGGAAAAATGATTGCGCAGCTAAATTGGCCAATCAAATCGTGCTGCGAAACTACGCAAAAATCAAAATGATGCAATCAAGACAAGACGTGCTTTAAACCATAATGAGGGGGGGTATCTAACGGTTTTTTTTTACAAAGACTCACATCAATACCTTTTGAAATTCTAACTTCAAAGTGACATACCTAAAAACCTATTGACTTAAACCAATTTTTTTTTTTTATATATGAATCTTTGGACATAGGTGAACTGTGGTTTTAAGTGATAACACTTTCATTATAAATAACATTGCTTTTATATTTATATATTTAAAAAAACACAGCTCAACCCCATGTTGAGCTCAATCATACACCAGATTGAAATTATTAATGTTTTATAATATTTTTAGTTAAATCTAACCAAATATATCTATTGAATTATGTTTTCATTATAGATAACATTGTTTTTTATATTTAAATATTAAAAAAAACACATATCAATTCCATATTAAACAAAATCATACATCTCACTCATATTAAATTGTAAATATATATCTCAACACAATTATAGTTTTTTAAATCACGAGAGACATAGCTTTTTAGTCACCTGACACATATTATATTGAGATTTATCAATGTTAAAATTTCATATTTTTGTAACTTTTTTTTATTAAGCGGATGCAAAGGGTTTAAACTGAAAAACTTTAATGCCATATTAGTAACTCTACCCTCGATTCCACACCATGTTTACCATGTTTACCGTTGTGAATTAAATAAAAGAATTATTACATTTTGATCTTGTTACAACTTTCCGAATTAGGTTCAATATGCATATGAATTATTACATTTTAATATTGTTACAACTTTTCGAGTTAGGTTCAATATGCATATAAATTCATATTTTTCAAATTCTTATAGTTGAAAATTTACGAGTAAAATTAATATCGATATTATGAATTTAATTTAAAAATGGAAAATAATGTTCATCTAAATTAGATACTTATTTTTGGCGAATTGCTATGAATTGTTATGATTGAAAATTCTTTCAAGGATATATCATGAATTTGTATATAGAAAAGAAAATGAATTTGTATAGAGAAAGGAAAATAATATTTACATTTTAAAGTTAATAAAAGTTAAAAACCATAAATAATAAAGTTATAGTCTCCATCTAATGAAGACATTTCTTCAACATGTAGTTATACTTGATTTAGAAATTTCTTCAACATGTAGTTATACTTGATTTAGAAATGGAAAATAATGTCTCCATCTAAATTAGATATTTATTTTTGGCTTAAAAATTCTTTCAAAGATACATCATGAATTTAATTTGTATATAGAAAGGAAAATAATATTTACATCCCATTCAAAAGATGCTAAATATCTAAAGTCAATAAAAAGTTAAAAACCATAAAAGTTATAGTCTCCATCTAATTAAGACATTTCTTGAACATGTAGTTATACTTGAAAACTCTTTAGATAAGGATGAAGATACATTAAAAAAACTTAAACATATAAACATAAAAATGTCTCTATTTAGTTTAAAAACATGCTAAATATCTAAAGTCAATAAAAAGTTAAAAACCATAAAAGTTATAGTCTCCATCTAATGAAGACATTTCTTGAACATCTAGTTATACTTGAAAACTCTTTAGATAGGATGAAGATACATTAAAAAAAACTTAAACATATAAACATAAATAATGTCTCTATTTAGTTAAAAAAGAGAAGTAATGTTTTCAAATAATGTCTCTATTTAGTTAAAAAAGAGAAGTAATGTTTTCAATGAATTTGTATATAGAAAGGAAAATGATATACATTAAAAAACTTAAACATATAAACATAAATAATGTCTCTATTTAGTTAAAAAAGAGAAGTAATGTTTCTAATGAATTTGTATATAGAAAGGAAAATTATATTTACATTTTAAAGTCAATAAAAGTTAAAAACCATAAATAATGAAGTTATCGTCTCCATGTAATGAAGACATTTCTTCAACATGTAGCTATACTTGATTTAGAAATGGAAAATAATGTCTCCATCTAAATTAGATATTTATTTTTGGCTTGAAAATTCTTTCAAAGATACATCATGACATCCCATTCAAAAGATGCTAAATATCTAAAGTCAATAAAAAGTTAAAAACCATAAAAGTTATAGTCTCCATCTAATGAAGACATTTCTTGAACATGTAGTTATACTTGAAAACTCTTTAGAACTCTTTAGATATGATGAAGATACATTAAAAAAACTTAAACATATAAACATAAATAATGTCTCTATTATAAACATAAATAATGTCTCTATTTAGTTAGAAACATGCTAAATATCTAAAGTCAATAAAAAGTTAAAAACCATAAAAGTTATAAACATAAATAATGTTTCTATTTAGTTAAAAAACATGCTAAATATCTAAAGTCAATAAAAAGTTAAAAACCATAAAAGTTATAGTCTCCATCTAATGAAGACATTTCTTGAACATGTAGTTATACTTGAAAACCATAAAATTTATAAACATAAATAATGTCTCTATTTAGTTAAAAAACATGCTAAATATCTAAAGTCAATAAAAAGTTAAAAACCACAAAAGTTATAGTCTCCATCTAATGAAGACATTTCTTGAACATGTAGTTATACTTGAAAACTCTTTAGATAGGATGAAGATACAAGATGCTAAATATCTAAAGTGAATAAAAAGTTAAAAACCATAAAAGTTATAGTCTCCATCTAATGAAGACATTTCTTGAACATGTAGTTATACTTGAAAACTCGATAGGATGAAGATACATTAAAAAAAACTTAAACATATAAAGATAAATAATATCTCTATTTAGTTATAAAACATGCTAAATATCTAAAGTCAATAAAAAGTTAAAAACCATAAAAGTTATAGTCTCCATCTAATGAAGACATTTCTTGAACATGTAGTTATACTTGAAAACTCTTTAGATAGGATGAAGATACATCAAAAAAACTTAAACATATAAACATAAATAATGTCTCTATTTAGTTAAAAAACAGAAGTAATGTTTCCATTTAGTTAAGATTATAATTTTGTAATGAAGAATTTTCTTTAGCATGTAGTTAAGGTTCAAAAGCCTATAGTCTCTAGCTAATGAAGACATTTTTCAACATATAGTTATAGTTGAAAACTCTTTAGATGGGATGAAGATATATAAAAAAAAAAATTTAAACATATAAACAGAAGTAATGTCTCCATTTAGTTAAGATCATAATTTTGTAATGAAGACCTTTCTTTAGCATGTAATTAAGGTTGAAAAGTATAGCATGTAGTTATAGTTGGAAAGTATTTGGATGGATGAAGATAGATCAAAGAATTTAGATATAAAAAAAGAAATAATGTCTCTTTGTATGGATGAAGATACATCAAGAATTCAGACATAAAAATAGAAATAATGTCTTTATTTAGTTTTAAGATCATAATTTTAGTTGTTGTTATGATTGCATATTTTTTACAAAATAAAAAGCATCGTGAATTTAAATATAGAAATAAAAATATTTAAATATAAAAATGAAAATAATGATTTTATACAATTTTAGAATGTATAAAACATTTAAGCGTAGTAACTAAAAAAATCATGTATAACATATTTTTTTTGGGGACATGGACAATAAATTTATTCATTAAATAAAAAAGATTAAAATAAAATGGAATATTAATTTAAAAAAATAGAACTAGCAATTGCACCACATGTTGCAATAGAAACACCATAAGCTGGTAGCATAAGAAAGAGTAGCATAAAAGACAAAAGATGTGATAGGTTATATTGCTATTACTTTTAGTTGCTATTGTTTTCACAATTTCTATTGCCAATGAATTTCTTCGAGATTCGTTAACATTAGTTAATTCTTTATATCATTTTTGAGATTCTCTGTTTAGTATAAGCAATGACTGTATTATTAACTCACGTGACATCAATCATCACCTCTTGAATCTACATTCACTAATGTCAAATATCACCCATTCTAAAATATTATACACTTTTTACATTGATTTATAAAATACTATACATTGCTCTTAGTTTTAGTTTTGATAATATTGTTTTCACACTTACTAATTGCTCCTTATCAGTTCTTAATGATCCATCGATATTAATTTTGGAATTATTTACATAGAGAATGTCATTTTTGATAGCAAGGAAAAGATCAACTCTTGTTACTAATGTGGAAAAGATCAACTCTTGTTACTAATGTTTATATACGTTACGATACACCATCACCTTGGTTTTATTAAGATCAACTCTTGTTACTAATGTTTATATACGTTACGATACACCATCGCCTTGGTTTTATTTTCGATCGACGATTAATGTTTTCTCATCACATTGGTAACATGATTCTTTTCCTTTGGAGGCAGGGTTATTTATATTTTACATATATAGTTTATCAAATGTTTATTTTGTTACTGATATTATATCGGAGTGGTGCATATTCTTTCAATATGATTTATAGTGGTTGGTTTCTCGACATTAATATTAACACTATGTATTAATTACACATGATCACATATCTCGTACCTCACATTATGCTTACTGTTGTATAACACATTGATTGTGACATAGTTATAGCCACATATAAATTAATTGTGGATTATGGTAAAAATCTCTAGATTTTTCGAGACAACTGTAGTGCACAACGTCCCTAACCACTACAAGCGTTAATTGTAATCTCATCATTACAAGCGTTAATTGTATTTGGTTAATAGGTGACTTCAATGCTCGAACTTCAAACAACCAAGCTATTATTTTAAGCAATCGTTCCAACCCTAATCCTCTTTGGTTAGACGAAGACCCTTCCCTGGCTAGTAGGTACAAAAGGAGCTCTGAAGACCTCGGGGAAAATTTGTTTGGGTTAGAGCTAGCCAAGCTCTGTAGTGCTCAGGATCTCATAATTTGCAACGGTTTAAAAAAGTGGCCCAATTCCAGCAAGATGACCTGCATCCATGGACTTGGTAGCAGCGTGGTAGACTACGTTATTTCCGATCTTCCATTATACAACGAAATGATAAACTTTGACATCTTAAACGACCAC
>APFE031503045.1:130183-187396 GCA_000404065.3 Pinus taeda | reverse complement strand
AAAAAAAAACATAGAAAAATAATAATAAATGGGTTAGATGTGAAAACCAGTTTCTGGCACACTCTAACCTCAAATTCCTACTTGAAAACCAATTCGTTGGTGGGTAAGAATTCTCTTTCTTTTGTTCACTGTTTAATGTCTCAGCTGAATAATGACTTGAGGACAAGTCAAAATTTTTGGGGGAGAGAAGCATCAGTATTCTTATCTCTCCATTGTAAATTTTTTTTTTTCTCATCATTGTAAATTTCCCAAGCAGTTTGTTCCAACATTCCAGACTTCAATAAATAAGCTGTCTTGTCATTGTTTTATCTCAGAGGGACCTGGTTATAAATACTATGCAGGGGGACCTGGTTATAAATACTATGCAGGGGGACCTGTTCTGTCCAAGAAGACCATGCTACCAGCACCAGCAGTAATGGGACTTGTTTAGACACACAGAAAGGGACCTGTTAAGAGATTGATATTTCAAAATTACTTCAACACAACTTCAACAAGTTTCTACAAAGGCAGGACCAAGACTTCATCAAGCACCCAAGCTCAACAACACTTGTATGCACATAAAGAATTGCATGAACATCTTCAGTACTGCAGAGGGACCTGTTGCATTGAAACCTACCTCAGGGGACCTGTTATGAACAGCAAAGAAAGCCAAACAATAGTTAAAAGGCTAGCTCTACTCAGCATGCCAATGCAACAGCAGTCAAACAGAAGTGTAATACGCTCCTTGTTCTTAACACTTAATTTCTTGGATTAATTTTTAATGTTAATTCTAATAGCTATGACTGTTATGATTAATTTCAAGGGCGCATTTTTCTCATCATCCCTTATCTCCCTAATTCTTCCCTACTCCAACCTACTTCCTACTTCTAAAATTCATTAACCCTTCATTCCAATGTTTCCTAAGCATCCTACATCCATCTACCGCCATACCAACCTCCTAAGTCCATACCTCCAATTGGCTGAGTACCAACAGGACACGTGGTGATATTTTTAAAAACAAAAAGAGAAATTATATAAGGGTAAGAGACAACAGGCCTATTCATTATTTTGCATGCGGCCGAATGATGAATTCACCACCCGACGCACCCAAATGATTCAGGGGACTCCATCATCAGTGTGGTATATACGCTCCCAGTGCTCCCATCATAGTATTTGTGCAAGCGGTATTATCATTCCTCTGTTTTCAAAAATGAACACACTCTGAAGATAAGGAAGTTGGTCATTTCACTTATTTTTCAGGATTGCATACGTTTGTGCATAATTCCGTGGCCTCCACAGCAAGGACTGAAGGCAGTGAGCGCCATCCGGTTTCGACTCTCATCGAGCTACACAACAGTCGACCCAGCATTACAGTGAAAACTAAGGGAGCGACGCTATCAGGTAATAAATCCAAACTTCTTTGTTAAATTTGCAAGTTAAGAAGCTCGACCCTCCGCCAAGATGACAAATAGGGTCGAGCCAAGTGTGTTCGATAGCTCACAGTACCATGAAGACTACATTTCGATTCTTAGGGAAATACAGTGGTTGCCCTTTTTGGAGAAATTCCATGGAAGCAACGAAGAAGTTGCTAAGCAATTCGCCTTCACATTTAATGGGGAGAAAGCCCTGATAGGCAATTTCTCATTCAGGGTTTCAGAAGACACCATCGCCCAAGCGATAGGGATTAGCCCAGAGGGGAAAAAGTATTTTAAAACCAAGCAATTCAAAGAGAAATCGTGGACCCAATTCATGTCTAGGTCCCGAGTCTCAGCAGTCAACTGGAAGAAAGGCGTTCCAAGAAGTTGGTTGGTGCATCCTTGGGATGAAATGGTTTACATACTTCAAAAATTTGTAACTTGTGAAGGCCGCTATAGCATTGTTTATTTATACCATATCAAGTTGTTGCTACACTTGAAAAGGCAATGTGTCATCAGTTTACCATATTTCTTATTGCAGAGCCTAACCAAGATGTCAAAAACCATCCAGAAGCAGAAAGGAAACGAAGACAAGAGCTTATATCATTTTGGTTTAGTCAAAATTCTCATTGAGCATGAAACGCAAAGAAGAGGGAAAACGTGGAAGAAGTTCTTAGCTGCCAACCAAATTAGGGATGAGGAAGACAAAGAAGAATCACAAGAAAATTCAGGATTTATGAAGGACATTGATGAGGAGATCCCAGCATCATCCAAAGCTAACAAGATACCCCCACCTGTGAGCAGCATAAGGACTAGACAAATGAGAAAGGAGGATGCTAAGAGGGCAGAACAAGACAAAGTTTTCACCACTTACTCAAGGAGAACAAGAAGGACACCAAAATTTCAGTTGCAAGAAGACCAACCCGAATCCAATGCACCTATACAGATGGATATTCAGAGCAGTGACCATTCACCACCAGGGCTAGGAGCTGATGTAGATGTTGAAAGTCATTCACCCCCAGGACCAGGAGCTGATATAGAGGTCGAAAGTAATAATAAACAAGAAAGAGGGTCACCACGTCCCAATAAGAAGCAGAAGAAATTAGAGAGACAAATTGAAAAATTAAAGGAAGAGCTCATGGAGGCTAATATGCTGGAGAAAGTTATTAAGAAAGAAAATGAAATGCTCTGAGCACAGAGTAAATAAATTCAAAAGAAAAATGAAAAGTTAAAGGAGCGAGTCAATGAGCTGGAAGCTGAGCAAACAGATATTTGCAAGTGGGCCACCAAGTGGTACAATCAAAAGAAGACCCTCAAGGAAAAATACAAAAGACTAAAGCAAGAGCTCCATGACCAGAAAGATGCCTAGGTGAAAAAGAATGTAGACACATTGCTCAAGGCAGCAGAGGTACAGGCAGGGACCGAGTTTAAAGGAAGCACTTCAGGGTTAGCATGAGGACATGCTAATTCATTAAGTCGGGGAGAGATGTTGGTACCATTCTATGACCCCTTTTTCCCTCCCAAAACATGACAATTTCCTACCTCTTTTCATCATTTATCCCTCAGATCCCTTGGAAATTGATTAATTAATAGTCTTATAGTTATTAAATTGCATTTAAATTGATTTAAGGGTTTTGTGTTAATAAATTAGGAGTTTTTGGGCAAAATGACTACAGGAAGTCCCAACATCCTGTAAATGGCTTATTGTTTGACATGTGGCATGACAGCCAGGCCAGAGCGAAGGGTATGGGTGAAAAGCAGAATGTCCAAGCATGGACGAGCACCTATCTCGCAGTGGAAGCAACCCTCCTACATGCGCGGTCAACGACTGGTCAACTAGGGCATGTTGGTGACAAAGGCAGCAACAGCACACAGTCACAGTCCAAATTGATTTTAGTTGTTTCCTTTTTTTATATGTCAGCTAGGATAGAAACATTTTCAAAATAGTGTTTTGGTAAAAGCGGCAACAGCCGCTCATGAATGTACATCCATTTTCAAGGGATGTGAAACCATATGTAAATATAAGTTCTGAACCGGTTGTATGTTCGGTTACGTTTGATCATTATTGTTGCTTCATGAACAGAGCTTCGACTTTAATATAAACAGACTTGCATTATAATCACAGTTGCGTTGTTTTGATTTGGTGATCGTGGGATAACAAGCTCAGTATACCAAGAATGCGGACGGGCCCTGCGTACATGGTATATTGTTGTCAGTTTACAGTCAGGGTATTTGATATTGATATATATGCGTAGTGATTAAATCGATTCATGTCCATGTTTATGTATTTATGAATGCGCTTGTTTATATGTTTATGCATGCACTTGAATAGATTATCATTTGGATCGTGAATCATATCCTGTAAGGGATTCAATCCAGGGTTACCTTGTAAAGCACTGTCATGAACTTTATGCTTACGATTTTCACTTTGCATAATTGTTAATGAATGTTCATGGATGTTGAGTAGCACTGAACAGAGGTTTTATGTTTGATGTCTCTGTAAGGAGACCAAAATCTTTAATTACAGTGATACACAACGTTTTACGAACTGAATCTTAGTTGATAGTGATACATAGTTTGATACTTAGTTGATACTTGGTTGATAGTTTAATATTGAATCAAATCATAGCATTGTAATTAGGAAGAGTAGGCTTAGATTAGATCCTTTATGTCTATATGTTTTAGGCACACGCCTCTAAGTCTACGCACCCTGGTTGATAATAAATATAGCCCAGTCTAGCACCCTAGATAGGACACTACACACCCCAACTAGCCTTTAATGGTTGTCACAATAGTTCAGATTTTCCTACACAAGGAAACCTTGAATGTCCCAATCAAGCCCCTTCTCAACTTTGGAATTCGTATCCCTTTTGACTCAGCCCTTTTTAACATGTTTTTTGTAAAATATTTACATTGCACTTTTGTGAAGAAACTCGAGTTGGGGTTGTCACAAGTACTTCCTCAAGAAACAACTTGATACGATATCCCGCTCTGTCATCTCTCTTTTCTTCCACCATGGAAGCCCACTTGGGTTAGTGAGAGTGATTATTCCCATGTTAAACTAGATTGAGACTCAACTCTTTGTACCCTGACCCTGTCGGGAACATTCACCAAGAAAGAACAAGGAGCAAATTTTGTTTATACCACTAATCTAGGTTGTCTAAGGAATGAAATGAAAGGCAAGAAAGCAAATGAAACAAGCATAGAAGAATAGAAACAAAAAGCACAATAATATGGTGAAAACCCAACTTCTATTAATAAATGAAATAACAAAATATTGTAGAACACAAACTGGATAGAATCGTGGCAGCTATCTTTGAACAAAGAGAGATGGTAGCTACATGCATTTGTAAAAGCTATTACAAGAGGCAAAAAGAATGGCCTTTT
This sequence comes from Pinus taeda, assembly GCA_000404065.3. NCBI lineage: Eukaryota > Viridiplantae > Streptophyta > Pinopsida > Pinales > Pinaceae > Pinus > Pinus taeda. The sequence continues at coordinate 182,615 of APFE031503045.1, read as the reverse complement.
AACATAAAGGTATAACCCTAGAGATCCAAAATCCTAATCCTATAAGATGAAATTGTAAAAGGCTTGTGGACATTGAGGTGGTTAGTTGGTACATAAAATTCCGAAGGACACAACCTTTTAATAAAATATATTGTTTGGGGTTAATAATAGCTCATTAGAAAGAAATATCCAAGGACTATAACTTTCAACTAGGGCCAGGGCATGCTATGGCAACCCCCCCCCACCTTTGATTTAAAAAGAAAAGAAAAGAAACCATCCTAGAAGTTTGGGATCAAAAAAATCATAGAAAAGTTGTTAAGAAGATAGAAAATTATTGAGATATTGGAAGAGGTGGGTGGCCACTATTATACACCTAGATCATTATCGCATCGATGCTATATGTATATGTTACCATGTCGATGAGTCTATTAGGATGGTGCACCATCAAGATGATGTTGCATTAGAGCTTGAGGAGAATTGTAACTCTTTTAGTGCACTGCGTTACATAGGTCATTGTTACATGGCTATAATTTATGTAGAATAAAGGGTATTGCATGGGGGGTGTAAAAAATAATTAGTCACAACTTATATAATGAATGATTAATTTGTGTGCATATTCTACATCATTTTTTAATAAAGAAATTATTTTTCAATTTTTTATAGATATAATATGGTCATATATGTATTTGTTTACAATTCCAATTTGCTACATACATGCATATATGTGTATGTTCCTAAAAATAATTATATGCGAATAAGAGACAATGATGACGAGCAAAGGAGTAGGAGTAGAAACAACAGTTGAACATGTGTACCTCTGTACATGAGTGGGAGTCTTACAAAAGGGAGAATAGGAGGATCCCTTGCCCTATTATGCCTCGGGCACATCTCCTATCGAGAGATGTTAAAACAACCAAAAGAGAATGGAATAGCTTACTCTGATCCTCACTCATTTTAATCACTTTGGTTGGAAGCCAAAGATACAAATATTGTTATGCAGTAAGGGAATTTATTGGATCACAGTGGGGACAAAAATTGAACCTACATCAACCATTGAGAAATTGTAATACTTCAAAAAAATGGATGATTTTGATGGTATTATATGATTTTCCATCTTCTTTGATTTGTTATTTCATGTACATGGGCGTGTTGCATTTACTCCAATAACCCTCCTCAATTTCTCCTAAGTGCTTTGAGGCTAAAGAAATTCAGGGGCCCACCCACTCAAGTAAACCTGGAGATTTGTCTCCCAAACCCTAGTTAGAATATGAATGTGTAATCAACCTTTTGGATGACTTGAGATAGTAGCTTAAGAACCTAATTGAGCTATGATGATCACTTCGGTAGCAAAGATGAGCCCTAACCTTAATCCTATGGTATAGAAAGACCTTGTACCTCTTCATCACAATGAGGTAACTCTTAGAGAGAGGTTATGACTTGAGTCTTCTTTCAAGTTTGAGTCTTTTTAGGTTAGTGTAGCACTCCCTTTACCTTGTAGCCAGTGTTACAGTGCCCAGTAGACCCTCTAGACTGTGTTATGGTCTCATAATTGGTCTTTCACCTTGAGTGTCGACCCTCCAATCTATGTGTAGTGCTCTCCTGGGCTCCAAGCTTATGCCATAACCCTCCTCTAGAAATTCAAGTATACTATAGACTTAGAAATGTGTCTTAAATCCAACCCTCTTCCTCCTTTGAGCCTCCTTAGTGCATCATTAAGGATTTGCACTGTGCCATAACACCGAGGTGACCGTCAGTGGAGCACTATAGTGAATTTTCCTCTCTCCTAAACTCATATTAAGCTTCTCTTGCTTCCATGTAGTGCATCACTAAGCCTCTAAGGGGTGCTATAGTGCACCACTGAGTCTCAGTGGAGTGTAGTGGTGCTACTTTATGGCTCAAGCATGCAACAAAATAGTAATTGTTAGCTTCTCTCTTGCTTTCAAGGCCTTTTATTGATATTTCTCAAGTCACTTTAAGTTAACAAATGGTAAAAGATCCAATTTAATCAAGAAATTACTCAAGTAATCAATGCAAAAGCTCTTGAGAACCCTTTAAAAGAGCTCATAGCCCTCTTCCTTCTTCACACTATTTTTCTATCTTCTTTCAGGAGTCAAATCACTTCAGTGATGAGGCATTCCACTTTAGTTTTTTTTTGTCATCACTAGTTTGCCATCTCAACCCAAGTAACATATTTTTTTTTATTCACTTATATTTTTGTTTGTTTATGATAATTTTATCATAGTTAGCTACCCAGTTATTATCTTTTTCTATGTGAAATCAAGTTCTTAGCTTAATTTTACCGAATGAATGAGTTGTATTGATCTTGGAGGCTATGTTACAATTTTCCTCTTCAACTCTTGCCCCCATTTGTCTTAGTGTCCACTCATGCCACTTCATATAACTTGTACAAGTAAGGGAAAAACCTCATCTCGACCTAGAAAATTTGTAAAGGTGATTCAAGAGGCCACTTAACCCCCATCTAATTCCCTCATGATATTTGACTCATATTTTCTTGCCCAACTTGACTCATAGTTGTGCCCTAGCTTGCTTGTAATTGTTCTTTTGGATTATATAACATTTTCTTATTGCGACAGGACCTCGAAAATGGCTTACCATAGCCTAGAGGCACTTATGAGTAAGTTAAGATCAATTTGGTCTAATATTTCTTTAGGTAAAAGTGTAGAAATTAATGTGTGGATTCAAAACTTCTCATGAAATTTACAGAATCACAAGACTTGAAGCTACTGTATTGATCCGCAGATGTTAATTCACCATCTAGAACACAAATCATAGACATGCAAAAGGAAACATCACACATGCACATATATTTATCTAAGGGAAAGCAATTGCTCAAAACCCCTTACTATATGTATTGCATTAATCAAAGAATATGGATGAATACTATACGCTTGCTCAAGCTCGAGCACAACCTGCACTTGTATCTTCTATCCTATGCCTAAGTGACTGATCTTGGCCCAAAACTAACCAATTTTTCAAGCCTCCAAGCTCTTATTTCCTTGCATTGTTCCTTGAGGAATTAGGCCCCTATTTAATAGGAATATTCCTCCATTGGATTGCGCAGTTCCTTTAGGCTCATCCTATGACTACATGCACCATCTGTACACTTTAGAATAGTCTACATTTGATTGTACACTACCTTTGAACTCCAGTCTCATATTGGTAACTCAAATTTTTTGCATGCATGAGTTAATTTAGGTTGATTAATTAGTCATCTCGATGATCACTCAGTGTGGAAAAAGTTCCACACCCACAACTTGACCTCCACTAGTTCCTCCATAAGTTAGAACTAGTTTAACTGACTATAACTCAATTGAACTGAATTAAGTTGCTACAACTAAAATTAACTCAACATAGGCTCCTCAAATTTAGGAATCACTACATACAACTGAACTTCATGTCCTTAACTCGAATTAACTGAGCTAGACTCCTATTTTTTAGGAATCAAATCAAGGAAACTAAACTTCAACTCGTTAATTCGAATTGAGTGTTCTTAACTAAGTGACAATAGCCATGTCGCCTCAGTTAACTCCTCCTAATTGTTTGCTGATATGGAATTTCGGATTTCCTCAATTTAATCAAGGCAATATAAATTGAGAATTTCTTACTGCACTTTTTCAACACTCCTTCTCAACAAGAAAGGGATTATCAACCACCCATTATCCTACACCCGTGGAATGTACTGCATGCAACACCTCTCACTATTGCTACTGCTACTGCAACATTTGCAATTGAGAAGCATCCAAAAAAGAAAAAAGAAAAGAAAAAACACTGAATCAACTGTGTCTGCAACTGTCTACTGGGAAAAATGTGTTGCTGCTATCTCTGCTACTAAACCTCTTGCTCTATTGTCAACACTCCTCAGTATTTGACTAACATTGTTCCTCCTGCTGCTGAATACTATGGGCCCCCGTAGCAAGGTAATTATCCATGAGGAAAATGCCTCAATGGACCCTGCCCAAATTTCTGCAACTCTCGGACTAAGGATCTACATCGTCCCACCTCACTCCTGGAGGTATAGTTGCATGTGCTCCCTCTTCCCACTTGGCTCAAAATATCCCCCTACAAGAGGTCTTTGCTTTAGTGGATGTCTCCACTCTTCCTCCTGTCTACTTCATCATTTGTGGTCGCTCCATAACTTCTTGAGGCTTTTTCTAAGGTTGCATGTTGAGAGGTCTAACATGCTCCCTGTCAACCACCACATATCTAGTCTCTACCTTACTCTTCAAGGGTTTGCATGCATCTTCTACCTCAGGTGCATATAGGTTCCTTATTTGAACCACAATCTGCTTCACCTATTCCATGGCTATGTGCCTCAGGAATGCCTATCCTTTGCTGAAGATCACATCGTAATCATGGCCTTCCAAAACTGTAATGGAGACAAGATTCTTCTTTAGACTCGAAACAAGCATCACATCCTTGAGCCTGACTCCCTCTGAAAGGTGGCAGTAACTATCTTGGTCGCATTGTACCTTCCATCATCTCCAAACTCAATGTTCACATGGAGATCCTTCTCCTGCAAATCATTGAAAAAATATCTATCCCTATCATATGGAATGAGGCACCACTGTCTAGGTACCACATAATCCCCATCACTGTGCTCGCCATGCATGCGATGAGAATGAAGTCAAGCTCGAACTATGAAGCCAAAGCTTCACCTGCAACTACAAATACTACAATAATGACTATGATCTTCCCAAATACTAAAGTACTAGCTTCCAAAAGGTTGCTCCATTTGAAGCTAGACTCTCTCTGAGTCTTGATCTCCCCATGGGAAATCTCTCTACTCAATCTACCAATGTCAATGATCACAACTCCTTTTTGTGTCACTAAACATTGGCTCATTGATCTGCCTACTAGCAGCCTTCTAGCTCCATTAAGAAGTCTGCACATAGGGTCTTCTAGATCTGCCCTAAACTAGGGCTCCATAACTCTACCTCCTGATAGCTCATTATTTCTTCAATGATTATTGTACATGAGGAATTCAAGGAATTATTCTAATGTGAATCCCACTCTGTAGTGATTCTAGTTCTGATACCATGTAGAAATTAATGTGTGGATTCAAAACTGCTCATGAAATTTACTAAATCACAAGACTTGAAAATACTCTATTGATTTGCGGAAGTTAATTCACCATCTAGAACAAAAATCATAGACATGTAAAAGGAAACATCACACATGCACATATATTTATCTAGGGGAAAGCAACTGATCAAAGCCCCTGACTATATGTATTGCATTAATCAAAGCATCTAGGTGAATACAATATGCTTGCTCAAGCTTGAGCACAACCTGCACCTGTATCTTCTATCCTCTGCCTAACTGACTGATTTTGGGCCAAAACTTAGCCAATTTTTCAAGCCTTCAAGCTCCTATTTCCTTGTGTTGTTCCTTAAGGAATTAGGCACCTATTTAATAGGAATTTTCCTCCATTGGATTGCGCAGTTCCTTTAGGCTCATCCTTTGACAACATGCACCATCGATACACTTCAGAATAATCTACAATTGATAATACATTTCCCTTGAACTCCAATCTCATCTGGGTAATTCAAATTTTCGGCATGCATGAGTTAATTTAGGTTGATTGATTAGTTATCTGGATGATCACTAGGTGTGGAAAAAATTCGAAACCCTCAACTTGACCTCCCCTAGTTCCTTCATCAGTTAGAACTAGTTTAACATACCATAAATCAATTTAATTGAATTAAATTGCTACAACTGAAATTAACTCAACCTATGATCCTAAAATTTAGGAATCACTACATACAAATGAACTTCATGCCCTTAACTTTTATGAACTGAGCTAGAACCCTATTTTTTAGGAACCAAATCAACCAAACTAAACTTAAACTCATTAACTCAAATTGAGTGTTCTTAATTGAGTGACAAGAGCCATGTCACCTCAGTTAACTCCTCCAAGTTGTTTGCTAATGTAGAATTTCAAATTTCCTTAATTTAATCAAGGTAAGATCAAATTGAAATTTTCTTGCTACATTTTTTCAACAAAAGGTATGTTTCTTTAGTATGCATTTGTAATTATGTAATTTGGAAAACATAGTATGTTCTAGACATAAATCGATTTGATAGTTCATATTTTCTTGACACTAACAATTATATTGATCCGTGGCTTTAGACTCGATTGATTCATGATCTATATTTAAAAAAAATTTAGGGGCATTTGTTGAAGATCAACTGTGATAAAATTTTGTTTGCTGTATTTTTCTTTTACATTAATATATTGCCTCAAATGGGCATGAATTGTTTTCCATATTTGAGAGCTTTAATCGTATAAAACACTGGTGTACTAATTTTTTATTTGGTTATGTGGGTGGTTTCTTAAGGTGTTCATCCTCTATGGAAATGTCATATTTTTAGAACAACTAAAACGAATGAATGGAATTGCTAGGTTGAATTTCCATTGTAAATCTAATATGGAGGAATAATCTATTGAGATAGTCAAGCAACAAGTTTAGGGATGAGTCGTCGTGGGTTAAATAACAAAAGTATTATCAACAAATTGGGACCAAAATGCTAATTTGAGAAGAGAATATTAAGTGTCAGTGTCTTAAAATGCCCTACAAAAATGTTTATTACTACATAAGATAAAGAGGATTTCATAGTAGTGCCTTCGTTTATAAAAATTATTTTTACTTGAACTATAAACATTAATATATTAATAATTTATATACATATTGATGACATTGTCTCTAATTGGTAATTATTGCAATGTAATAACTTAAGTTCAAGTACACTTATAGAGAAGAGTACTAACTATAGCTAAAATTATATGCATGTATTTTAACATCTTCATGTGTCGAGAGATGCTTTCCAACCCAGTATGGTAGAGATGTTTTAGTGTAATGTAATGTCGTGTAAATATTTTGACTCAGTAAAAAAAAAACAATTATTAATTTTAATGATCAACAAAACATATTGACTTAGTCAAATTACATAAAAGTAAAATAAAAATAAACATAAACATAAAATTAATAATTATAATTATGATTAATTATAATTAATAATTAAACCAACCTAGATCCATCTTAACTTTGGATCTACTAAGTACTGAGAGGGATCAAATCTCTTGATATGCAAACCTCTTTTAGAGTGAAAATAGATTTGATCCCTCTCATCGCTTGGTAGATCTAGAGTTAAAATGAATCTAGGGTGGCTATCTCTAATTTATGTTCAAGGGTTTTTATATGATTACCCATTCTAATAGTCATGTAAATAGAATAAGGTAAGGCTAAGGAAAATACCTCATTTTGTCTAAATTATTTTAATAATGTCAAATTCTTAATCACCATTTTTTTTTTCCAAAGGAAAAAATCGTAACTTTTTATTAAAAATAATGAAAAGTTACATCAGCATATAGCTCTGAAATAGTCTGAAAGCTGCCACAAGGGCTCTAGTGCATAAGCACCCATCACAACGTTAGTAATCTAACATGCACAAAAGAAAAAGAAAATGAGAAAGGAGAGGAAGAAAGGGGCAAAGAACTGAAATCTGGCTGAGACTTCAGGTTTTTCTCCCCTTTTTCTTTTCGACCTTATGCCACTCTCCTTGAGTGGGTTCGATCGAAGCAAGGACTAACCGTGTTTCTACATTCTGAAGACCAGTTTCTTTATCTAAGTCTGATGTATCAGAGTGGTGCTGCCGTTTGGTGCCTCCCATGCTTGGATCCACTCTTGTCACCTCTGTCTTGTTGTTCGGAGTGGTTCCCATCTGATTCTCCATCTCTTGAGATACCTCAGTCTTTTCTGCTGGGGCCTCTTCCTCCTTTACTTCTGATTCTTCTTCCTCTGTGTCTGGGGGAGAGAATTTCCATCCTTTCTTCTGCTTCTTTTTACTGTTTACTTTCTTATCTTCTGGGCATGTGCTTTGCAGGTGTCCTGTCTGCCTACAGTGCCTACATCTGAAGGCGGTGTTTTCGTAATCTAGTACTTGCAACCAGATTTGTTGCTTATAGATCAGCTTTATATTATCCGACAGCCCTTTACTTAAATCTACTTCCACACAAATACGTGCGAAAGTGTAGATTCTTTCATCAATCCTATCCAGGTCCGTTTTGATGTATTTCCCCAAGTTGTTACCAATGCCTTCCAGAACTTGTTCGTTTCAAAAGTGCAGGGGAAGATTGTATAGTCTGACCCATACCGGCATTTTGGTTACAGTCATTTTGTTTGGGTCAAAATCTGGAAACCATGGGGTCATAAAAAGCCCCGATGTTCCCCAAAACCATGGCCCTGAGCTGATGATTGAGTCTCTGACTTCCTTGGATGTAAGTTTCACAATGAAAAACCCCTTTGAACATAGATGTATATCACATTCCATGGTCCAGTTGGTGAAAATCCAATGGAAAAGATCCAAAGGTTTAGGCCAAAAACTGTTAAATCGACAGATTAGAGCTTCTGTTTCGTAGGATTTTACGAAAACGTCAAGCCCTAAAGAATCTAGATTTAGAGCTGGGGTTTGTTCTGACTGATCTACTATATATGGCCTGGATATGTGACCTTATTGATCTGAAGAAGGCCCTATGTCTCTACTGCCCTGTAGAATGTTTTTATAGGATGGACCTCCTTTGGGATGTTGCTGGGTTGCAGGTTTTTTCCCTTTATCTCGTCCTGAGGAACTTGGCTGTCCCTGGGGCAGGGCCCCTCCTCTCAATCTGAGATTTAAGGTAATACTTGATCCTGGTCCAATCTCATAGCTGTCCATTGATCTAAAATCCTGGAGAGACCGCCTGCCACTGACCAGATGTTGGATCTGAACTGGGTATCCCATTTCAGCCCAAATCTGTTGTTTCAGCTGCAAGGAGGTGCTTCCTGCATGAACCCAAACTAAACGAGTTTTTCCTTGCGGGGTTTTAATTAGAATCTGAAAACAAGAATTTTTTACCTGCCCTGGCTGTAAGCAAACCTCCAGATCTGGCCCTATTTTTGTTTGTTTTTCCTTAAGCTTGTTTGGATCTGCTAGAAACCTGCTTGATCTTTGGTTGATGCCCTCGGTTTGCAGCCTGGGGATACGCTGTGCTCGATTGAGGGCTAGATCGAGAAGATCCGAGCCGACCCAGTGTTGTTTGGACCCCTGCGTTGAAAGGAAGAAAGAAACCGCATCATGCAGCCCTCCCCTACCTGTTCTCCACTCGATTTGACAGAGGTTGGCCTCTAAATGACTCACGGCACCGCCTCTTTGATCAGGTTCGCCGCTTTGGTCCTCGTTCTTCCGCCAGAGACAGGCCTCTGCGCGAAACCTCTTGACAGATTGGGGCATCATTTGAAACGGTGCTGCATTTCCACATTGTTCTGGGCGAGATTTCAGTGATTTCCTGCAACGGGCAAGCTGTGGAGCCGCATGCAAAAGGAGCCGACTGCCCGAGATGAGCGCCGTCGCCCCTACCGCTGGGTCGGCTTCGTCCCCTGTGTTGTGCTTGAGAACCGCTGCAGTAACAGCCCATACGCCGTTTACCAAAACCCTAACCGACGCCATTTTCGCCGTCTCTTAATCACCATTTTAAATATATTATTTTTTTAAATGTTTATTATTTTTTATATTTGCGTTTATGTGTTTTTATTACCACATAGCCATTTTATTTTATTGATTTAGCCTTTTTTATTTTATTGATTTTATTATTTATTTTTTTCCCCAAAATTTATTTCAAAATTTTGTATAAATTTAATATATATATTTAAATACAACAACACAAATGCATATTTATGTTGATAGGTGTTTCTCTTCAGGGTTGGGGTGGGCAGGCATTGTTCACCCCGACTAGTATCAGAGCCTTATTTTTGTCTACCTCCCTCGAATTAAATCCTAACACGTAGACCTCTATTTTGGTTTCCTTAGTTGGCGTATTGAAAACATCATTGTGCATTTCATCTTCGACATTGTTATTATTGAATCACACATAAATCTTTCGAGAAGAATCCACAATGGTTCTAAAGAAAAAAGTGCAACAGACAATAGTTGGGCACTTCTCTTACTAGATTCGTTGTGGTTCACCTCGTAGAAAATTTGAAGTGGGATTGGAAAATGATGGTTGGAGAATAATCGTGGAGCCTACATTCTGGTTTTCTGCAATGCACTCATGACCATCACCTTCTGTGGCCCTTTTGAGAGTGGTTTGGTCAGACAAGCTCTCTTCAACGATGGTGTTGATGCGCTCATCATGGGATTTGATCCCATCCCAAAAGTGGAGATGCCTTACTTCCAACTCATATCAACCTCCCATACCATTATTCCCAACAATAACGAAGCCATCAACAGGCACCTGAGAGAGGTTGGTCTCACCTTCCACCTTCTTAAAGATATTTTGGGATTAATCACCTATAATATTAAGAAGTGCCTGGTCGATAACTTACATCAATTTGGAACCTTGGACTGGAACAATAAATTTTGGTTCATTCATCAAGGAGGACGAGCCATTCTAGACCAAGTGGAGGCCAAGATCAACCTTGATCCTAAAAAACTGAGAGGCATGAGGCACATTCTGAGCGAACATGGAAACATTTGCAACACTTGTGTGCACTTAATCTTGGATGAGATGAGAAAGACCTCTCAATAAAATGGATGTTCAAAAATGAGAGAGGGATTGGATGTGGGTTTCTTACCGTGTCAAGAGTGTCCCTCTGTAGTAGTTTATGATCATCCATCTTGGAGATAAAAGGAGCACTTCGACACAGTGATATGTGTGCTACAATCTTCACAAGATTCAACGATAAAACTTGTTGATTGTAACAAGCGACTTATATCCTCTTAGGGTAGTATTTTAGTTACTGAAGAAGTATAAATCATATAAATATCCTTCCATTTGATTTTACATTGTTAAATTTTGGTTTAATAATTAGATAATGCTTTTTTAGATTATTCAATCTTTGCTTGCCAAAACATTTAATAAAGTAATATTATATAATTGAAACATCTAATGCTCAGTTCAGGATCGACGATGTGAATGGTGGGGGTGTGATTTGCAAGGGATATTTGCCTCATCTGATTTTCTTAATGGATTGAATTACTACTTAAATTCAATATCTAATGCAATAATAGAGGAATGTTGTATTTTTACATGCATACAGGCTAAAAATTGATTTATCATCTAAGTGTGTGAAGGGACTTTGCTTTTCTAGTGCACATGAAAGTGAAAATATGGATATTTTGTTTATTTATAGTTATTCTCAAACACAAAATCAATGACCACAATTTCCCACGTATGATAAGTGGTACCCACCACAAGGGAAGCACACTATGAGTACATATTTTCCTTATTAAGATGAGTATGCTTATCTCAACAATTACACTGATATGCATTTTTCTACGGGGTTGTGGTGGGTAGGCACTATTCACCCCAACTAATCGTAGAAGCCTCATTTTCGTCTTCCTCTTTCGAATCAAAATTTGACACATGTACCTCATCCAACCAAATAGAGAATACACAATACTTACCCTTCATTTTTTTGAGGTTCTCCATTGGGGTTTTATTGGTCAACTTACTAAAACATCATTTCACATCTCATCTTCATCACCACTGTTGTCAAATCACTCATAAATCTTTTGAAAAGAATCCACAATGGTTCTAGCGAAAAATCACAATAGACAAAAGTTGAGAACTTCTTCTTACTAGATCCACTGTGAATCTTCTCAGAGAAAATTTAAAGTGGGACTTGAGGCTGAAAATATCATTTTCCATTTCACCTTCGTCATCTATATTGTTGAACCGCTTAGAGAAAAGTTCAAATGAAACTTTTTTGGGCTAGATGTTGAAAATATCCTTTTACTTTTTGACTTCTCTATTGTTGTTGTTGGATCACTATTGTTGAATCTGGTATTATATGAAGTTGAGGACCTCCTTCTCCGGTTGGTGGATTTCAAAAGCATATTTGAGGTTGTGGAAAATATCAAAATAGATTTTATCCCACGTTTTCACCAACTGAACATTATTATTTAGCTTGTGCATGATTGTTTCATTCAGATTCTTCTCATCCATTGCCCCAAATTCGTGTAGATGCCGAAAAATATTGAACTTCGATATGAAATTATTCAACATGGGAGATGATTGGGAAGCCATCTATAAATCAACTAAACCTTGGATCTTCTTCTCCAACTGGTGGCTTTCAAAAGAATATTTGAGGTTCTATAAAATGTTAAAACAACTTGTTTTCTCACACATTTTCACAAACTGAACATTATTATTGAGCTTGGGCATGATTGTTTCATTCATCTTCCTGTCATCCATTACCCCCAATTCATATAGGTGGAAAAGACACTTAAACTCTGATATGGGATTCTTCAACTTAAGAGAAACTTCGGAAGAAATATGGCACCGAAAGAAGTCTTGGATTTCCTTCTCTAACTGGTAAATTTCAAAAGCATAGCTTAGATTTTGGAAAATATATAAACAACATGTTTTATCACACTTTTTCACCAACTAAACATCATTATTGAACTTGGGCACGATTTTTTCATTCACCTTCCCTCTCATCCACCTCCCCCAATTCGTATAGATGGCGATGATTCATGAAATTAGATATGAGATTCTTCAGCTTAAAAAATAATTGGGAAGGAATCTGGTACTGAAAGAAGTTCCAAATCTCCTTCTCCAACTGGTGGATTACAAAAGCATATCTGAGTTTCTGGAAAATATAAAAAACAGTTTGTTTTCTCACAATTTTTCACCAAATGAACATCATTACTGAGCTTGGGCATGATTTTTTCATTCACTTTCTTCTCATCTATTTTCCCCAACCCGTAAAGATGAAAAATATTCTTGAACTCTGATATGAGATTCTTCAACTTAAGAGATGATTGGGAAGGCATCTGGTAGTTAACAAAGTTCTGGATCTCCTTCTCTAGTTGGTTGATTTCAAAAGCATATATGAGATTCTAGCAAATATTAAAACAACTTGTTTTCTCAAGCTTTTTCACCAACTAAACATTATTTTTGAGCTTGGGCATGATTGTTTCATTCACCTTCCTCTCATCCATTACCTCCAATTCATACTAATGGCCAAGACTCTTGAACTCATATATGAGATTGCTCAACTTAAGAGATAATTGGGAAGGTATCTAGTAGTTAATAAAGTCATGGATATCCTTCTCTAGTTGGTGGATTTCAAAAGCATATCTGAAATTCTGGAAAATATTAAAACAACTTTTCTCACACTTTTTCACGAACTAAACATTATTATTGAGCTTGGGAACAATTGTTTCATACACTTCCCTCTCATCCATTTCCTCCAATTCATACAGATGGAAAAGACTCTTGAACTCTACTATGATATTCTTCAACTTAAGAGATATATGGGAAGGTATCTGGTACTCAATTAAGTCCTGAATTGACTTCTCCAACTACTGGACTTCAAAAGCATATATGATGTTTTGGAGAATATTTAAACAATGTGTTTTCTTGCACTTTTTCACTAACTAAAAATAATTATTGAGCTTGGATATGGTTGTGTCATTCACCTTCTTCTTAACCATTTCCTCAATTTATATAGATGGCAAAGACTCTTGACATATGATATGAGATTCTTCAACTTAAGAGGTAATTGGGAAAGCATCTGGTACTGAATGAAGTCCTGGATCTCCTTCTCCCGCTAGTGGATTTCAAAAGCATATTTGAGGTTCTGGAAAATATTAAAAATTATTGTTTTCTCGCACATTTTCATCAGTTGAACATTATTATTGAGCTTAGGCACAATTTTTTGCTCTCCTTCCTCTCATCCATGGTCTCCAATTCATATAGATGGTTAAGACTCTTGAACTATGATATGAGATTCTTCAACTTAAGAGAAATTGAGAAGGCATATGGCACTGACCGAAGTCTAATATCTCCTTATCTAGATGGTGGCTTTCAAAAGCATATCCGAGGTTCTAGAAAAATTTAAAACAACTTGTTTTCTCACACTTTTTCACCAACTAAATATTATTATTGAGCTTGAGCACAGTTGTTTCATTCACCTTCCTCTCATCCATTGACCACAATTTGTACAAATGACGAAGACTCTTTAACTCTTATATGAGATTCTTAAACTTGAAAAGCATATGGTACTCAACGAAGTCTTGGATATCCTTCTCGAGCTAGTGGATTTCAAAAGCATATCTAAGGTTTTGGAAAATATTAAAACAACTTTCTTTCTCACACTTCACCAACTGAACATTATTATTGAACTTAGGAATGATTGTTTCATTCACCTTCTTATCACCCATTTCCACCAATTTGTATATACAGGAAAAACTCTTGAACTCTACTATGATATTTTTCAAATTAAGAGATAATTGAGAAGGCATTTGGTACTGACTAAAGTCCTGGACCTCCTTCTCCAGCTGGTGGATTTCAAAATAATGTGTGAGATTATGGAAAATAATAAAACAGTTTATTTTCTCACGCTTTTTCACCAACTAAACATCATTATTGATGATTTTTGTTTTTTTCATCCTCGTGAAAAAATAATTAATAACTAACATTAGCAATCACAAAATATATAAGGAGATTTTAACCTAAAAATCCTTTAGCAGGGAATATTGGTGATAATGAGTGAAATTTGTTTAACTTTGACACGAAAAAATCAAAGAAATGAAACAAATCAAAATATAAATTTTACCCTACATCTAAATAAAAATATTTCCACAAAGCTTCAAACAAGTTTATTTGAACAATTTTCTTTCTAAGTCCCTTCCCTACAACATATATCTTAAAAGAACGACATAACAAATTCCCACAATGTTTATGGTTCAAAGACAAAAAGGCAAAACTAAAAAGTTCTACATTATTAAGCTTGTGACAAAGCTAATTGATGAACTACTTATTGATCCTATGACCAATCTGAAAAGAAATCACCCACCATTTATATGGCTGAAAGATGCAAATTCAATTATTAAACATATGACCAACCTAATTAATGAAACTATTTATTGAACTAGCAATCAATTTGGAAAGAAAATAGAGCCATATATAATTTGATGAATCCATCTCATTGATAATCATGTTTTAAAATTCTAATTTCATATTTGTTGTATTCTAAATATGTTTTTTTGTTTTGTTTTTGTTTTTTGTTGTTTTTTTTTAATGCACAAAATTCACAACACTATGAGGTGTTCATCTCACTGTACACCGCTTTAAATAATTGCAACAACATGATATTTTTTGATTACTGATGTTTAAGGTATGTGACGATCAATTTTGTATATATAAATGGGAAATTTTGAATCCAAGTTGGTCCATGTTTATGAAAAAAACATGATGATTTATACTTGGAAATGTAGCTAATTCCTTATTGTCTCCCCTAGGGTTTGATGTTTTAGGATTTCGTGATTCCTTAAAGAAGCTTGAGCATTATGTGTAGTGGTATACTCTATTCTAAGAATTTGATTTTAGGGATTTGATGCCTGGGGATTTCGTAATTTCAGAAAGAAGCTTGAGGATTATTTTCCCTAAGGCAATATACAATATTTTGGGCATTTCATTTTGAAGAGCGATTAATATGATGAGACTTACTTTTCTACAAGTTTTCTTTAAACTAATAGATGACATTGGTCATAGGATTAATGTGTGAGGGAAGAAATAATGGTTTCCAATTCCAAGAGTGCCTCATAATGTCATTTCAGATCAAACAAGCAAAAAGTTGCTTTATGAGAGAGATTGTATAACTCAGATCTTTAAACCTGAAAAATCCATAAATGAGCAAGTTTTTTCTGAAACCAAAGTTCTTGATGTGTACTAGGAAACTCTTCCTAAGGTAAATCATCATTGTTGTAGAAGGGTTTCATAAACAACAAAACTACATTTTGATTCACAAATGACTACAAACAACATTTTCAACAAAAAAAAAAACTTTTTGAGTTGTTGAAGCTCAGATATCAAATACAATTTCATGCCTCCAAATATTAATATAATATGATTTCTGAATATTAATATAGGTATGGTTTCTACTATTATTTCCAAATTCCAAATTTGTTAATTTTCTTTTCACACAATATTTCTATGGATTTTGTTGTGAATATTATGTTTCCATGAACAAGGAACACCACACATACTCAAAATATTAAAATATTGCAAACCTTTTCATTATATTGAAGTATGGAAATACATGTATCAAGAATTGCTTATTGTATCTGAAATAATTCTTGTGTGTAACATAAATGACATTAAGAGCTATGCCACAAAATTGTTTCTCCAAACTAAGAGTACAAAATAGAATAGTGGGCACCATGATGCTTGGAGATGCATTTAATTAAGTGCCTCATTTCCTACTTGTTAAAGATGATGAACCATTTGTGGATTTCAACAGAGCCACCTGAACCAATATTTCAGTCCTTTTGTAAAGGACTATTGTATAGAAATGACATATTCATCTAACAACCTTTTCACATAAATGATAACGTAAGCTTTCTTAAAAGGCACAATCGATTCAGTTCTCTTAATCATAAATCTTTTCACAAGTACTTTCACAACATTCATTGATACAACAATTCTATTTGTAATCCGATTTTTGCTCATCTTCACAACAACTTACTGATAAAATCCATTCCTCCCAAGTGCTAGTGATATCTTTATCTGATAGATGCCTCATAATTTCCATGTTCATAATTTATTTCATGCCATTTTAAAAAACCCCAAAGAAAGTGAACTTCTATGTTATGTACCTTGCACATGCAAGGATTTCCATCGTTCTAGGATATTTATGTTAGTGTAACTTTATTCTTAAATTTAACCTCTTGCTATATTCTTTAGAATATATATAGAAACTCGAATTTTGATTATATTTCATTATCCATAGATTTTGCCTTATTAGTGCTTTTCACATTCGCCCCACTCCTCCTATTGTTGTTCCTTTGCACCTCTTGGTGCAATTGCTAATTTTATTTGATTTAAAAAATTATAAAGATACTTTTCCTTCAATTATATATAGATATATATATATAGATATAGATATAGATATCAACACTAACTAATTGTTCTAAAGTTATGTGCATGGATCTCAACACTTTTATCATTTATATTTATGTTTAAGGGTTTTTATGCAATCACTCTTTCTGATGGTCATGTAAACAGAATAAGGTGAGGGTGAGGAAAATACCCCATTTTGTTTAAACTGGCTTAGATCCATATTAACTCTAGATCTATCAAATACCAAGAGCGAACAAATCCCTTGAGGTGAAAACCTCTTTTAGAGTGAAAAGAGATTTGATCCCTTTCGGTGCTTAGTAGATACGGGGTTAAGATGGATCTAGACTGATCTTTCCCCCTTTAAATAGGTTTTTTTCTACATGAATACCATGGGTCAATATGTTAGTTTTATTACCACAGTCTATCTGTTATACGTTATGTAGGGTTTTTGACATATTTTTCAATCTAATTTGCCTAGCATTTGATAGGGATTTGTTGGAATCGCAAGTTTGAGTTGTGAACTCTCCACAATCCATGTGGCCCAGGGGTTTTTGAGGGTGTTGAATCCACATATACAATAAAAAATTGATTTTAAACAACGAAAATAAAGAATTGGCCAACAAAAAAAAACTCGTTGGATTGTAGTGAAAAACTCCAAAACTTATAATGTTTAGACAACACCATTTTTCATTTTGATGTATGGTTATTTATTATTTATTTTTGTTTACACGATAGGACGGGAAAACACATTACAACCTCTTTTCCATATTGGGTTGGAGATCACCTCTCAGCATATTTATTTTAATAACAACATATTCTTAATCTCCAGCGTAAATACATATTAATTCTAGAACTACCAAGTGTCAAGATGGATTAAATCTCTTTTCACTCTAAAAGAGGTTAGCATCTCAAGAGAATTGGTCCCTATTGATGCTTGGGGGATACAAAGTTAAGATGGATCAGGATAATCTTTCCCCCTTTAAATAGCCTATATTCCACATGAATACCATGGGTTAATACGTTATTTTTATTTTAATATATGGTCATTTTTATTTTTATTTTTATCATTTTATTATTTTTGTTTACAAGATAGGACAAGACATTACAACATCTCTTCCATACTATGCCTCTCGGTGCAATCATTTTTATTTTTATTTTTATTTTTTTGAATGTTTATTATTTTAGATATTTGTGTTTATATGCTTTTCTTACAACATAACCATTTTTATTTTATTGATTTTATTAGTTAATTTAATTGTATCTTCTCCTTTTTTCTTTTTCAAAATTCATATTGACATCTTTAACTTTGGTAAAAAAAATGTTCTAAATTAAATTTTTAATAAATCTAGTTTATTTTCTGTTGGGTTGTGTCATAATCTTTCCACGACTAGCCCACGTAGTTAACCAGGGGGTTCTTCGTTGCGTCGATTGCGTAGTGGGGAGAGTCACAAGGGGTTTGTGGGGTGCAGGTAACCCCACTCTATGGGTCTGGGGCAGCGCCCCAAAAATTTTTGTTTTTGGACCATACGTTAGGTTGGGCGGACCTACCTATGGTTTTGTGCATGTTTTTCGCACATAGTTTTGGATGCGATGGTTTTTGGTCCATGGTATTGGATGCTTCGGCATGCATAAATATGTATTGTAACATTGAAAGGAACATAATGAAAAATCAAGCTGGTAGTCCCGATTTTGGGATCTAGGGGAAAATCTCTGTGTATATGTGTTTTTATGTGTTATGCTCTCGCATTGTTTATTTTCTGTGTTCTAGAATTGTATGCAGGTAATTTCTATACGGGGTTAAAACCTACATTTTCAACTTATCAACAACCTTTTCCCATATTTATTTATTTATTTTCATATGGAAAATACTTTATATTCTATATGAGGAATATAAATGTTCCCGTCCTCAAGAGACTATTTCTACTTGTAGCCACCTAATCCACACCTAGGCTAATGTGGAGAAAATATTTAATCCACTTGGTGTGACCTTAGGGGGAAATCTGAATTTAAGCAACTGTCACACAATTCTCAACTCCTACATCTAGGCTAACTCCTAGAAGCCAAGGGAGGTAGTTCCTAAGAGAAAAGAAAACTAAGGCTTGATTAAGCTAAGTTAAGAAGAAATATGTAGGAGTTAATTGAATTACTCAAAACACGTTCAACCATCAACACATAAATTACAACATATCACTTTAAAGCATGTAAATAAACTTCATAAGTACAAATGATCATACACAAACAAGAGATATAGCAATGGCAATATGAATGAGATATTTGTAGGCAAATAATGTAGCAAACAAAGATCAACACCGAGTAAAGAGGGCATGTGAAAGTAAATGCTCAAAGTGAGAGATAATGCTTGAAAGTAAATGTTTATACTTGGAAATGAAAGTGCCAAAAGTAAATGTTACGTGAAAGTAAATGTGGAAATGAAAATAACGAGGTACTGAATGCTGTAAAAAATGTTGTGGAATGTTCTTGGTATTTTTTAGTTAAGTAACATTTCACTTGGATTTAGATTTATTAGATTGACAAATATGTGGTGATTTGTATGAGTATGCAATGTGAGATGCATGATTGCAATAAATTAAATATAACTAAGTTGTGTTTCCTCTTCTACCCTTATCGTCCTTGGGTTAAGGAAAGTTGCAAGGGGATCCTACAGGAGGAAGCTTCGCTTCAATGAGTACTCTCAAGAACCCACAAGTCAACCTATTGCAGGGAGATTCAACAATAAGGGAAACTAGCCCTTATCCTGATTTTACAAGTCAACCTTTACCATTCCCCCAATCTCAAAATAGGGATAAAATTTGCTTTCCCTATTAAACTAAGTTAACCAACAAGCTCTCTTTGATCACGTGCAAGGATCAGGCTAGGCTTGCAATGTCAAAGGGAATAATAGAGCCTGATGGGCTTCGTTACTTTTCCAAATCGAAATATAATCTAAATAACATAAAATGAAATCTAATGTATGAACTTGAAATCAAACTATTATAATGAAATGAAATTAAACTAATCTAATGTTATGTGATTAAACTACTCTAATTGCTAATTTTAATCCCAAATAAAAGCAAACCATGAAAGAAAGATACAATACAAGAGATCCCCACTAGGTAGGGGGGATGCCTAGGAGACTCTCCTAGCTCCCAAGAGATTACTTTTGCTTGTTAGATGATGGAATCCCTTGTGAATAAAGGAAGGAAAGATGGTTTTGTGAAGTTACAATGGTGGTAATTTTGAGTGTTTTACAAATGGTACATTATGAGTTTCCTTCTGGGTGCTTTAGATCTTCAAGTTGACCAAATTTTGGAAACACCTCTCATTGTAAAATCATAGGCCTACTAAAAAACAACAAGCAAATTAATGCAAAAAGTCCCCAAAATCACTTTGGAATACTAAAATCTGTTAGTATACGAAACCCAAAAAATACCAAGTGAAATACTAGAATTAAAGTATTGAAATTATACATTATTTAGCAAAGGAAAACCAAAGGTGGTTGGCCTTTTCTTAGTTCATTTTACCGTAGTTAGGAAAACAACCTAGTTAGCCTTAACAAAAGTTAGATATATTAATGGAACTCTTAGAAATATAACCAAGAAGTATTTAGGAAATTTTACAATCTTGTAAGAGGAAAGAAGAGAGATATTTGGGGCCCTTTAGGCACTTGGAGGTCGTTGATGCCAAGTGGAACTATTGCTTCATTTGTGCAATAAGATGGATGCTCCAGCTGAGGATGTCCCCAATCTTCAAGCTAAAGGAACCTATAAATTTTTTATGATATTGCCAATAAGTTAGTAGTCATAGGTGTAGCTTGCATAATGAAAGTGAGTAAACATGTTATTCAATTGAGAAACACATGTAATATTAAATTCAAGAATGAAAACCAACAAGAAGACAATAAACAATTGTTAATCTTCTCCTTTGTGAAACAATGACCCTATTAACAAACTCAAAGCAAATGAGATTTAAGCAATCGACAAGGTTACCTCATGAAACTCTAAACAAACCACACAATTCACAATATCATTAGCCTCTAAAGACTTCTTATTGATACAAGATGGAACAATTACAAATTATCAACACTTCCCCAAGCTCTTAAGCTTCCATACTACCAACGATGGGAGATAGCTCTTGAATTTAAAAGACAATAGGTGAAGATCCCAATGAAGAGAGGATGAGTTCACAAGTGGATTAACAATTGTTAAGTGAAGGTTATGTGTGGCCCGTGAGGTAATGTGTGGCTCCTCCAAGAGGTTGTGTAGCATCTCAAGAAGGGGAGAACGTATCATAAGAAAGGAGAATGAGCTCTAAGTGTACTCTCATATGGCCACATGTGAGGAGAAAGGGCAGTGAACTCCCACTCAATCTCACCCAACTCTCCACTCCAACTCGACCCCCACAAATGGAGGAATTTGGCATCCTTAACCTGCACTAGCTAGCAGCATAGCTCGACCTTGTAAGCAACCACCTCATCCTCAATCTCCGGGCCTTAAATTAACCTCTTGAATGACTCTTTTTTACTTAGTCACTTCACTTCACTACTTGAGAGACTCAAGTGACTCACAACATGTTTTTAATATGTTCCCAATTATTTAATTTCTATTTTTTTGTGTCATTTTCTCACTTTTATGAGTAAAAGTGATTTTTCATGGGGAAAAAAATAATATTTTTCACCCCAAAGTGGGTACTAGGGTAATGTTTGTACTCCAAGCATGAAAATTGAGTACTCACATTCCATAAAAGTCTTCCTAGTGCCATTCTTCCTTCTTTTTTTTAACACTGATGAGTAATAACTTTTTTAAATATATACCAAGAATGCAGCGAAAACCAGGAATTTACATAAGGTTCTAGAGTTATATTCCTCTTCTATATAATATAAACTGAGAATTTCTACATCACTAATACATCGTTTATTTTCTACATAAATCTTGCTAATATAATGGAAACTTTAAAGCCTCCAAAATTGGCCACATAGTAAAATAGATTTTATTTAGTCATTCACCCAATTAAGATTCAACAAACATATCTTTTGCCTGATATGCACCTTCATTTCTATCTGAAGACTAAATTTTGGGGGTTGGGATTGACAAGAATAGGTTCCAACGGACAGCGAAGAGCATCAATCTCATCATTTTGATAGTTAATCTGAAGTTGGAAGCCATGTATTCTTTCATTTTGATCCGCAACTATAAGGGAGAGTTGGAGGAGCATATGCAGAATGGGATTACAGTCTAAATTTTTGGATATAAAAGGGTGAGGGTAGAGGGGCCATTTTTAGGATCCCTCCTCTCCACCTTCATGGCTAGAACTATCCATAAGAGGGTCTTACCAAGCCCAAACTCTATCACTGGCATGGATAATTTTAATTTCCCAATTGTGTGCTAGACACACCTGCACATGGCTACCAAACACTAGAAGATAAAACCAAAGACTAACACAAGCTTAATAAAAATACCCCAAGGTAAAGGAAAGTTACAAAATCCTCCCACAAAAGCCACTGAAACTGACATAGACCAATTACCATGTAGAGCAACAAGCTACTATTCTAGACCTTGCTAAGAGAAACACCAACTCGGACAATTACATCCTTAATTTGCCAATGTTCGCAATTAACCAATTGATTCTTCTCTGGGTTACCAAGTCCCCACTGGCCGAGCTCGGAGGCAAGAGGAATTTTCAAGTAATCAACTCCATCTGAGTCCTACTTTTACTCAGACCTTACATTCAGAGTCGACAGGCTCAATATGTTTCCCGGTCACTGAAGAGGCTGAGCCAAACCTTCACAGTATTCCAATAACCTTCATCCTCTCTTAAATAGATTAAAATATATAACAAATCATCAATTTCTTCCATGAGTGGGAATATCTAGCTCTACATTGCTCGCGTAAGCATCCTCCTTCCTTCTTGTATAAGTGATGAATCTATCACTTCAAGTTGTTTAAGCTTGAAATTTGCACTGAGTGAGATTAAGAACCTGACTCTACCGTGAAACCTCACCCTGTTTGATGTACAAGGTAGTGTGTGACATGCAAAATGGCCCCAATCCACCATCCAAGAGACTTTACAATCGTTTAAAATGAAATTTTACTTAACATTGATTGAACCCTAGGCGCATTAATATATAGGAGGTGGACTATCAAATTGATCTTTGCCTTCATGGTTCCAATGATTTTGTGGATTGAATACCCATAGACTTTTTTCATTATCATTCTTCAATCCTAGAATGATTTTCCAGCCTTGTTTTCCATCTATTTTTGTTTGTCCCTTTCTAAGATTGCATGTTATATTAGCTTGTTTATCCGCCACAAAGTTGTGATTCTGAAGGATGTGAAAGAAGCTTTCACGTTGAAAGGAGCCCAAGATACTCATAATTATTAGAAGGAAGAGATTAAGCTTATTATTCTTGGAGGTAGTGCCCTTTTGAAAGAGTTGTATCATTATGAGGGAGTCCCCAACGATTACGATTTTGGAGATTCCTTTTTCCCTAGCAATGTGGAGACCAAGAAGGAGCCTATACACTTCAGCCATGTTAGATTCATTTCCAAGACCCCATGCGTACTTAGTTTTGTGGTGCTCTACGGGATCCCAAAGTATCACCCCCCTTCTTGCAACCCCTCCTAGTGCCACTTTTTTATTTTATTTCATACAAGTCAGTTAAAAATTATCGTTCCACAAACTATAATGTGAGTGAAAAATTCGATTAATTATTTATCACTAAAAAGTGAAAATAATCAATTAAGTGAAGAAAAAAAAACAATTTAGAGTGATGTTCTTAGTAACTAGGTCTCAAGGGTCTTAGTCTATTACAAAATTTCATCATGCTAATTACATTGTTTATAATTCCCCCATGGGGGTTTGAAATTTGCATAGAGAGAAAAGATAGAAGAAGAGAGAGAGAGAGAAGGGGCAAAATTTTCCATGTTGGAATTCTGAACTTTGAAAAATTGATAGGTGCCTTGTACATTGGGCTATGAGGTCTTCATTCCTGCTAGTTACAACTCAGAAGGTAACACCACTCAACAACAAAGCTCAAAGACATCACATCAAAACTCATCATTTCATTTGTACGAATTAAACTTAGGTGAGGAGGATCCCTATCATTCCTCCCAACCATTAAGATAAACCCAATTGACAACCTTTGCTTATACATATATGAATTGTAAATAACGTTATATATGAATTTACATGTTGAATAATCGATTAGCCACGATGGTCATATGCTGAAATGAGGTAAGGGCAAAAAAATATACATATAAGATAAACTATAATGGTTTTCAATGATTTTGGATTTCTCATTAATTATTGCTACATAGCATTTTGTCACTACCCCTGTACTCCTCGTTCCTTGATCCTGGAGGACCTCTACAGTGAACCCAACATGCTTTGCCTTCATGGAGAAACTCCTATTATGTCTCTCTTCATGAGTAGATCGTTCCCCTTTTGCACCATTACCCCTGAAACTTTTGTTTTGCCCAGTTTATGAGGCCAACGCTAATGACCTTTGTCTCCTCCATGCCGATGTGCAGAGATTAGCACTATTCCCCACACTGACCGATGCGACTGAGCTGTGTTCCAGTCACATCGATCCTGTTATGGAAAGTTTTTTAAATTAGAGTCGAAGCTTCCAGCTCTAGAAGATCCATAAGAGAAGTTTGGTAAATGGTTTGACTGGATGGGATCGAGGATGATAGTTTGGGCTCCTTTCCCCTATAATAATGGAACTACCTCAAGGGATAAGTATTTTTCCCATGAGAAGAGGATCCATCTCCCATCCATATTTCCTATATAAACCTCTCTTCTTCCCAAGCACAAACTAGTTGTAGTTATAGTGTTGGCTGAGTGTGAGTATACTATTTTGATTAGACAAGCAAGCTATTACTAGTTGTAGCCATCTAGTTGTGTGAGGGAGAAGTGTGTTTGGTTTGGAGTGAAGCCTAAAGGGAAGAGTCTTTAAACTATTGTTGTTTGAATCCATCATGAAGTGTTAGCAGAAGTGTGTGGAAACCTGGTCTTCTCAGAGGAAGACTGCGACGTCAAGACAAATGGTTGTAATCTCTTTTTGATATTAATATATGCAACTATTGATTGATTTCCTACATGTTTTGTAATATTACATATTTGTGTCTTGATGCTTCTTGACTCATTAAGTAGGTTGAATTGAAATTTGTCTATTATTATGTTTGTGTGTTGTTGTTGTTTACTTGTTTCAGGAGCTTGAAGAAGGAAGCAAGAGATTACTGGAGTGAGCAAGCGAGGACATCATCAAGCAGGATAAGCGATCAAGAGATAGGCCCTCTTGATTGATTATAAACTAAGGAAATCTTCCATAGAATGTATTTGTTGTGGCTAGACCCATTATTGGGCTAGATGAATTCGTTCGTGTTCGCACTTATAATTTTACTTCACCACAAATTAGCGACTCCACTGGGGAGATACCATCCTTTGTTTGTTTTGGATTTCATGATTTCGTGAGAACTTTGTTAGTTTCACATTTTCCCTTTTGTTCTGTTGCTTTTCTCCTGCTTACTAGCTTAAGTCTAAAATCCATAGTAGCAGATTTGGTCCCTGTTTTGATTTTTTTTCCTCAATTTCCTCGAACAGTGCATTTAATCAGCTGATAGTCGCACCGATCAACGCGAATTATAGAGGAGGAGTCGCGCCAACCCGCCTCTGGCGCTTGTTATCAGTTAGACAGTCGTGTTGATTCTTGTAAGTGAATATTAGGGCTAGACCCCTATCTTGGCCAGTGTGCTATGCTCTTGTGTTTTTGACCCTGTGAGCCTTTTGACTGTTTTTCTCCCTGATTAGAAAGATACTTTTCGTTTGGTTTGGCTTGCTTGTAGGTTTGTCATCTTGCTGTTTGATTGATTGAGTCATTGAGTGGCCAACAACACTAGGACATCTAGCTAGTCATCCATTCAGTAACTTGTGGACTCATCAAGTTCGGTTGTGGGTGTGGTTGCTCCTTGCATTTGTTTTTGGTCCCTCTTACAACTTTGACCTCGTTTTGCACAAGTTTGAAAAAGTTTTGTTTACTAGTTTAAACGTCTTTTTCTGGTGTAGATTACATTATCGGTCTTGTGTTTGGCAAAGTCGGTGTTTTGTCGATCTGAATGAACTTCTCTTTTCATGTTTTCATTTGCTTGAAGAGCTCATAGTCTCAAAAAAATTTTCATTGACAGATTGTATGTGAAAGTTTGTTTCGTTGTTTCATGAGAAAGTGTGAAATTCTAGCTTGTTGCATCATTATGATTCACATATTTTAAAAACTACAGTTGCATCAGTATTTGAAAAGGAAAAGAATTTTTTTCATTTGGAAAGGACTTATAGATAAGTGCTTATCAGGAAATTAGGAATTGGAATGCATTTCTGCATTAATTTATTTTTCAAAAAGTGAAGTAGTGAAAAATCATTTCGTTTTTAGCTGCTTGATTGTTTGCATTTGATTGAGTATTTTCTACTCTCTAGTGTAGGCATTTCATCGAATTGAAAGGGTCTTGTCCCATTTAGTTGCATTTTAGGTTTTTTGAGTAGCATCGTTAAGACCTGAAAACTGAAACTTAAATCAAGATCAACTCTAAAATGAATTCAATTTACCTAAGGCACATTTGACATTAACAATCACATCTAGAAGGTCTAGGCCAGAGACGTGTTCCAACTTCTGTAAACTTAATAGCTGTCATTAGCTTCGGCATTAGACAATGCTAGCACGGATTTGTGCTCCCCATACCATCGCGTATATAACGAGAGACCCCACTAGGATCCAATCCTTTTATCCTTAGGAAGCCAAGTTGGCTGCCTTGCGAACATGATACACGAAACACAACATTCGGGGAGATTTCTTGCTTGTACTTCTTGGTTCTCCAGGAGGTATTCTGCAGTTCACAGTTGCTTGGTAATCCTGTTTACCTAGATCATCAAGAGTAGTCATTTGATCTTTTTGACTCATTAAACTTAAAAGATCATCTGAGCACTTGTCCTTTCGAGCTCGTTTCCAATTGAAAGCGATAGATTCATCTTTGTTTCTTTCTTGACTCATAAAAAATGAAAGAACATCAGTCTTTTATGCGTCTTAAATAATTGATTTCCCACGATCCAAAACATCCTGTTAGATTTTTGACCAAATCGTGAGTTTCCTTAAAAGGACATTTTAAAGCCTTAAAGTTATTTGTTTTGTTGGCTAAGACAAGGTCATCGTGGCTGAACCAACTGGTTCACCCATTTCCTCTTCCTCTCCTCCATCTGAAAGATTGTCCAAGGAGCCACTTCCTGAGTTATCAGAGCCATTTGAGGACCAAAATGTTGAACTCGCAATTTTTTTGAGTGTTCAACCATTACCATCTCGTCCTCCACCTACTTTCGATTCATGGTCATCTGTTGGTCTTGACTCAGAATCTCCAAATAATCTCATTCGAACTCTGGAGAACTCGTCGACCATTGACGGTTAGCTTAGACTGGTTATCTATCCACCGAACCCTCTATTTGACACTGTTGAGATATCACCACAGTGCTCTTACAGTACAATCAACTGGGTGTTCCTTTGGAACTATCCCCTAGTACACGTTCGGTTGTCCGTCGTCATTTGTTTCTTGACATGGAACCCGAAGGCGATGCTCCAGTCACTTCTCCGAATGAGTCTGAATTCTCAACTCCACACATTGTTGAGAGGGAAGAATTGCAGTTGCATTTCCCTCCCAAGGGTTTCCCTTTTTCAGAAGGTATTCCCGCCAGCTTGCCACCTGGCTATGTGTCTTTAGGGAACTTAGTTTCAGGCACACCGAGTGCCTCATCACTATATTGTAACTCTGTTTGGGTGTCAAGCGCCAGACCTATGTCAGGTTTGTTCATCACGAACATGACCTACCAACCAGTTGTTACTTCAGTCCCGGTGCAACCTACCATCCCGAACACTCTTGTACCATCAGTCCCAGTTACACGTCAGTCGCAACTGGCGGTTGCAAAGATTGTCTCTACTAGTTCCTCTGTCCCGTTAGTCAATGGCCAGATTGTGCCACCGCCTCAGGGTAGAACCTAAATGTCTCTATGGTGTTAGGTGCCACCAATGTGAGCGGCTCACAAGCTCACAAGCTTGGTATAAGCCAGCCCTTTCCTGGTATTATTTACAACCCTGCTGACCCTACTAGATCAAGCAATGTCCAGTACCAACAGGTTCAGAATCCTGGTGGTCCATCTGGATCGAACAATGTTCAATATCAGCAGCCCTATGGGGCTTAGGTCCAATACCAAAATCCTTACGTTCCACATAGTTCTCAAGGATTGGTTAATCAACCTTACACCATCCCGTATGGGCAGTACATCCAGCCTGGCTATGGCCAGATTCAGTTCGGTAATTTCTCGGGCACTGTTCAAGTACCCTTGCAACAGTAAGGACAACTTTTTCAACAACCAAGGTAGCCTTTATTATCGTAAGGGAAACCTTTGTTGCAACAAGGGCTTTCCATGCAACAACAAGGGCAAATTATCCCGCAGCAAGGTCACCTACAACAAATGCAAGGTCAACCCTGCCAACAGTTGCAGTAGGTCATGCAGTAGCAGATACAATATGCTCTGCATACCTCTCAACCCATACCCTCGCAGGGCCAACCTGTGCAAACCTAGGGACAAATTTTGCAACTGTAAGGTTAGCAAAACCAACCTAGGCAACAACAACCCTTGTATACCTATCAACAAGGGCAACCCTTGCAGGGACAGGTTCAAGGTCAAATCCTACAGCAGTAGGTGCAAAATCCTCTTGTCCAAGGCCAACAGGTTCAGAATCCTGTCGGTCAAGGACACTAGGTACAGAATCCATACGTCCAAGGGCAACAAGCGTATCAACCTTATACCTAAGGACTGCAGATCCAGAACCCTCTTGTTCAGGGACAATAGGTCCCATACCCATATGTCCAAGGTCAACGGGCTCAACGACATTTTAACCCATACGTTGCCTATGAGCAACCTGTGCATGGACAGTTTCAAGGTATTCAAGGTTTAAATCCTCCCTTTGGTCAAGGTAATCCACAATGGGGGCAGCCTTAGATGCCATATGGCCAAAATCCCCCTATGTGGGGTCAAAATACTTACCAGCAATGATGGGCTCCTCCTTATGGGCCCGCCTATCAACCTCCCATGCCTTTTAACACTCAATTACCTTTCTTGGCTACACTTGAATTGCCGGATGTATTGTGTCTTGTGAATGATCAAATTCCTCATTCATCGTACTGGTCTCTAGTGCCGTCTAAGATACCAAGTGATTGCCCAACGTTTGATGGAAAAGCTAAAGAAGATCCTTAGGCCCATGTGATGACATATCACCTCTGGTGCTCGTTGAATTCATACATGGATGATTCCATTCATCTTCATCTTTTCCAACGAATCCTCATGGGTGTCGCAACAAAATGGTACATCTAGCTACCTCGAAGTACTTTTCATGACTTCAATTTGTTAGCCATGGCCTTACTCACGCATTTTCAACTGCTAGTTCATTACCAAATGGGTACCTATTTTCTCACATCGCTTGAGCAAGACACTACTACGCACATCTCTGATCATATCCATGAATAGAGACGTAGACATCGACTGATCAAGTTCAAAATAGCTGATCAATTTCTTACCGAATGGTTTACTAAATCGTTCGTAGCCCTAATTGCTCGTGATATAGCCATGGGTGGATGCGTCACTGAAGAGCAAGCCATCGCTCGTGCCCAGTACTTGGACCTGGTCTACTCTCAGTTTGGCATCTTATTCGAATTATTACCCAATGCTCCTTAACAATCATCCGATCCCGTGACATCGAATTCACCTGTTGTCCCTCCCGTTGATGGAGTTATTGGTTCAGTATCCCAGACCCCTGTCAAAACTTCTTCCAACCAGAAGTCAGTCTCAAATACTGCTCCCAACAGTTCATCTCAAAACCCTCCAGGCCCTGGTAAAACCTCAGAGGTCCACGCTATCCAATCTACTACAGTGGACAAATCCTCGAAAAGAAAAATGAAAGGCAAAGGCAAAGCTAAAGCTGATGCCCTGAAACAAGGTCCTCCCAAATTGTCTACTGGCGAATATTTGCAACGGAAACCTAAGTATCCTTGCCTCATTTGCGAGGAGGATCACTATACTAAGGATTGTCCACGATGATCCAAAGTTAGTCGTTTGCTCAAAGGGACCCCTACTGTCCTCAAAGAGCCTTTTCCGTATCAACAGACTCAGATGGTAGACCAACCCCGATCTGCTTCCTCTGGATCTCAAGTGTTCATGATGAGCACACCCATTAATGTGGCTACCTGATCAAAGGATTATCAAACTCCAGCTCCCATAGCAGGGAAAGAAAAAGAAGTTCCACCTTCTTCTTCTACCCCAGGTTCTGGCCCTCTGCAAATCGAGTTCCCTAACCCTAATTCCGCTCCATGGCCACCCTCTCGAGGTGTGCTACAAAAATCCTCGTACAATCCCAGTGCCTGAGCCGCTCAGCACTACAATATTGTTGAAGATTGACTTAGGTGCCATTAGCCATGTCGGCTCTCGAGGTACTCCAAAGCTGCCCATCACAGTAGAAATATTTGCTGTTAGCCATTGGGGGAATTGATCCCACCAATTTTAATTTGATCTGTTTCGATCTAGAGAACCATGTCCCGAGATGCCCTCATCAGATTGCCTTTCTTATTCAGGTAATAATTAATGAAAAGACCACCCACCACACTATCATTGATGAAGGTGATTTTACCTGCATCATGTCAATTGCGTGCTGGAAGGCTGTTGGTTCCCTTACACTGAACCAGTCTCCGAACACTTAGGAAGCTTTTGATGGGCACGATTCGTGACCCTTCGTTGTTTTACCCAACCTTGCCATCACCTTGGAAGGCAAGACAGTGCAAGTCGAAGTAGATATTGTTAACGCTAATCTCAATTATAATATTCTACTCGGCCGAAGTTGGACCCATGTTATGCATGCCGTGGCCTCCTCTTTGTTTCATGTGATCCATTTTCCCCATCAAGGGAGGATTTTCACCATTGATCACCTATCTTTCTTTGTCTCTTCCTCGTCTGATGGCAATGTTTCGTATGTCAAGCACTCTGGTGCTCCCTTTGAGAGTGTGGGAGCAGGTCTCTTCAAATGTTCTGCCTTAATAGGGATTTTTCCACTCCCACCTCCTCATGTTGCCTCTGTCAACATGATCTTGGTCAAATATAATCCCTGGGTCATACCTGCGCCAGATCTGGTTGATGCTTGGGGCGACGTCATGCCGCTTAGTCTCGCTGAAGTCAATTACGTGGAAATTGTTTCGGCTGCAAACTTTGCATCCTTTGATTCTCATATCTCAAAGACCTCTCTCGATATGTATTCTCAATCCCCCTGGCTTGGCACTTCAGAATCATCTGATCCCTTAGCCGAGACCTTCCTTATCGATGAAGGTATCATGGAAATCATGTCTCTTGAGGAACCACCATGGATTGATACCCATCATCGCTCCTCATTCCTACCTTGCCCGACGGTCATGTCTACCTCTCTCGAAGAGTCCTATTCTCCATTTCCACCACTGACTATTACTCATGAAGTATGGTCGGAAGGAAATTTGGGTAATATTACCCAAACGATGCTGATTGACATTTGTATCAAACCCGGTGTTGTTGAACACGTTCATATCAGGGTATCTTGTTCTCCAGATGAGATCAAGACATATACTCGTATTTTTTAGGAATTCCATGCTGTGTTTGTGTGGTCTTACAAAGAAATGCCTGGCATTGATCCCAGCATCATGGTGCATGAAATACCAACGTATCCAGATGCGAAACCTGTTCGCCACTGGCTTTGTCTGGTGCACCCTAGAAAGGCCATTGCTATTAAGGGCGAAGTCAAAAAGCTTCTCAAAGCTGGATTCATTTATGTCATTCCCCTTACAGACTAGGTGTCCAATATCGTCCCAGTGAATAAAAAAAAGGCACGATCCACGTTTGTGTGGATTATCAAGATCTTAATCGTGCTTGTCCTAAAGACAATTATCCTACTCCCTTCATTGATAAAATCATTGATGAATGTGCCGGGAGAAAGATCTTTTCCTTTATGGATGGTTTTTCTGGTTACAACTAGATCAATATTGCATCGGCTGACCAAGATAAGACAACCTTTATCTTCCCTTGGGGTCTGTTCGCATACAAGAAGCTCCCTTTCGGCCTAAAAAATGCTGGGGCCACATTTCAGCGGGCAATGTCCTATGCGTTTCATGATATTTGCAAAATTTCCTAACCTTACTTGGATGACCTTCCTACCCATTCTCGTAAGCGACAAGATCACCCAAACCACCTTCGACAGATTTTTCTGCGTTGCAGGCACTATAACATCTGGTTAAATCCACACAAATGTGTTTTCTGTGTGGAATCAAGATGACTCCTCAACTTCATCGTTTCCAAGGACAGGATTCGCCTGGATTTGCTAAAAGTTGAGGCCATTGTAAACTTACCCCCTCCATCTTTATTGCACCAACTCCAGAGCCTCCAGGGAAAGGCCAATTTTCTTCGTCATTTTATACCCAACTACGCTGTGCTAGCTACATGATTTACCCAGTTGCTCAAACAAGAAGCACCCTTTGCATGGGATGAGATAGCCCAAAAATCTTTTGATGATCTTAAGGTTGTCCTCATAAATGCTCCTCTATTGCATCCACCGGATTATTATTGAGATTACTTCCTTTACCTGGCCGCAACCCCTAGCACCATATCTATGGTGTTGGTTTAAGACGACGATGAAGGCACTGAACACGTGATCTACTACCTAAGTCGGAATCTCCTCGACACTGAAATGCGTTATGCACATGTCGAGAAGTTGGCTTTGGCCGCCATCTAGGCTGTTCAACGTTTTCAACGTTATATTCTCTTACAAATGACTACAATGATTTCTGAATGCAACCTTATGACCTACATCCTAACTCGTCAGTTGCTAGGGGGCAAGTATTCTAAATGGATCGTTATCCTACAAGAATTCGATTTGGTCTTCACTATGGCCAAATCTAAGAAGTCACTTGTTTTCGTAGAATTGATCTTCCAAAGCTGTCCCTGCTAGTGTGGATGAACAACTCCCAGATGAGACCCTTTTCCTGATTAGCACCCTTGATGCATGGTATGATGATATCATCGTGTATCTCCAAACCTCCACATTTCGGTTCACGTTGACCAAAGATGATCGTCAAAGGATTTAGCATCATTCTCAACCCTACCGCATTATTGGTGATACTTTATAGCATGTCGATGTTGATTTTGTTCTTTGTCGATGCCTCACGATTGAGGAGGTTGAAAGAGTTCTCAATGATTGCCACTCCGGGGCATGTGGTGGTCATATGTTTGGTTATGCTACAACTCAGAAAATCCTTCGCGCTGGTTATTTTCAGTCATCCATCTTCAAAGACTGCATTCTTGCTGTCCGTAAATGTCAGGAATGCCAAATCTACCAACGCAAGATGTGTGCCCCACCCGCTCACCTACACCCTGTCATTACCATTGGTCCCTTTTCCAAATGGGGCATTAGTTATATGACATGTAACCCTCGTTTGGTTGGGGTGCATGGCTACATTATTGTTGTTGTGGATTACTTCACCAAATGGTTCAAAGTGATGCCTACATATTCGGAAAATGGTAAGATGGCAGCTGAAGTCCTTTTTAAACATGTTATTTCTAGATTTGACATACCCCAAGCCATTGTCACAGATCATGGATCCCATTTCAGACATTACATGATGGAAGAACTGACATCTGCATTGGGCTTGCGCCACCATGGATCGATCCCATATTACCCTCAGGCCAATAGCCAAGTTGAAGCGGTGAATAAAGTTTTGGTCACCATGCTTAAGCGTACTATTGGGATGCACAAGTCAAATTGGCATCTCATGCTTTTTTCAACTCCGTGGGCCTACTAAACTTCAACCAAAGACGCCACTGGTTTCACACCATTCCAGCTGGTCTATGGTCTGGAAGCAACATTGTTAATCGAATGTGAGATTCCTTCACTTAAGCTAGTTGTTGAACTCCTCCCTGAAACATCACTTCAAGAGGAATGCCTCTTATATTTAGAACAACTGGACGAGACTCGTCGCCTCACTGCCTTGGTCATCGAAGCACGAAAGAAATGAGTCAAATCCCATTTCGACTAGTCAGTCTCCCCTCGCGTTTTCTCTGAGGGTGATTTGGTCCTGTTATATGACCAAGCTAATGATAAGCTGGGGGCAAGTAAGTTCGAACCTATGTGACATGGGCTCTATATTGTAAAACATGTTATGCAGAAAGGAGCCTATGAACTTATTGATTATGAAGGAAATCCTCTCGATAAGCCCCGAAACAAGCTTTACCTCAAAAAGTACTATGCTTAGGTCATCTTGCATGGTTACTTATGTACATTAGTGTGTGATTCATTTCTGTAAAATGTGGTTTTGTGTGAAAGTTTTCAAACAACCCTCTTGTTTACTATGCTTTTCGTGCGTTGTAGATGTCTACAGCTCCTCATGCCAGTTTTGCCGATGGTGCTTGCCGAAGCACCCAGAACCTATCATTTGTGGCATGGGCTATCTACAACCCTAATGGTGAGTTGATTGACCTTCAAGGTATCTGCCTAGTTCATACAACTAACAACATTACTGAATACAATGTGGTCATCGAACTATTATCAGAAGCCATCACTCTGTGCATCAAAGAATTGGTTGTCAACCTGGATTCACAACTTGTTGTCCTTCAACTCAACGGGCAATATTCCATTGGGAACTCTCAAATATTATGAATGTATCTCCGTATCCATCTGTTGGAAAGACATTTTGATTATATCACATATCATCATATTCCTAGATGCATGAATACATTAACAGATGCATTAGCTAATTACGTGTTGGATAAACATTTGCGAAACATGTAAAAAATAAGCCAAACCATTTGTACCATAATAGACAGGAAAATATAACATATATACATATGTGAGAATGTTTGATACATCAAAACCACAAAAAAATAATATGTATGTCCATAATAACACGGCTTGCAGGCCTTGCACATCTATGCCACGCATGCCTAAAAAAATATGTAAGTATTGGACCAAGGAACTACTCAGCATGGTGGTCATGATAGCATGAGACAGTTCATACTACACTACTCAGGAATCGGCATATCCAATTTGAGACTCCCACTGTGTGCCTCTGGTACGACCGAGGCATGTCTCCTATCTGAGCATGCTTAGGGATGCCATGAGTGAACCCCTCTAGATTCCTCTCAATCTCCTCCTCGTTCTCGCTCCCTTCCAGATAAGGGGTGACATCATCAATATGATGGGGATAGCGCCTGCTATCGGGGACATCCCAACTAGCCGCTTTGGTCCAACATCCACATATACAAGAGAAATGTTATAATCATGCATATACTAAAAACAATTAAAAAAACATCAAAATCAAAAATTTGGTTTGGTTTTTACCTTCGTCATCAAAGTCCTCCCCATCTGGCAAGGGCATTTCTGGGTCTCCACAGAAATTAGTTCCGTTGTACGGCCATTCCTCCATGACGATTTTTTGTCATCGTAGCCACGAAAAGCATGCTGGTTGGTAGGACATCTACTGACCCCCAATGATCCTGGGCATCAAACGACTCTAGCGGGCCATCTGTGGATCGCATGGTGCAGGAGGATCAACCTTAGTCAACTGATACTGGAACAATGGCACTCGTTCCAGGAAAAAGGTCATGAGTACTGATCCGAAGCCAAATTTCTTCAGATTTCCCGCCTTCACCTTGGACAACTGGCGCTTGATATTCATATTCATAGCATCTGCCCAGTTGAAGATTGTAGGAGCTGTGTAGTCAATAGCATAAAGGAACTTCAACTTATTAGTCTCATGTTCCGCCTGGGACCCCACCACTCTGTTGATGGTCAACATAACCACCCTCAGTGTCAAATCCCGCACACTGGAAATCTCGATCTTCCCACTTTTGGATTTCAGGGCCTCAGGACTATGTGCGGAAAGCAGGGAAGATATACTTGCCCCGACCGGACGTGATCCACACAAATTCACTGGCTCACCTCTGCGAGATATTCCAATGATGAAGTAGATGTTTGCAGTTGTGAACTCTAGCTCCTAGTCCCCAATGACAAAAATGTCATGATTGATGTCCCAAAGGCTTATCAAATACTGAAGCAATTTGGGCTGGGCCCGCATCCCTAGTGTAAGGAAAAATTCAAGGAGCCCACAAGCCCTCAAAGCCTCCAGGAAATTTGGATCATTCATTGCCTGGGTGTCCACACATTCATGTTCTCTTTCCTTCCAATCTACCATTTTCAACAATTTCTCTCATGTAAAAGCCATTTATTTGAGTCAATCATCAATTTTGGCACATATAAATCAAATTTTAACAGTTAGTTCTTGAGAAAACTTGTTTTTTCCCTATCCATAGCGTTGGCACACCTATTTTAGAAACAGTCGCACCAGTTGGCGCGAATGGTCGTGCAAATAACCCTCGTCCGACGCGATCTCGTGCCCGAAAATCACGCCGACCGAGGGCAATTTTTTTCTCAAAAACCTCCCTAAAAACCCAAAAAAATGGTTAAAAGCATAAATAAATAGCATGAAAATAGAGCCTAGGGCTTCGACTGTTATCTGGAATTGATGGCTCATCAATTGACCTCCCTGATCTCCTACAATCCACTCTGGAAAAACTAGGGAAAAAGTGAGTAGAGTAAAAGTTTTCACTGCAAAGGTAAAATGGTAAATGGTAAAAATATATTTACTTTCCCCTTTTTTTCATTTTTTCATGAAAATATCAGGTTTGTAAATATTTTTGACCCATTTTGCCTCAAGGACTCGATAATACACTTTGCCTTGCTTGTGCAGCGACAGGTGATGGATGTTTGACGATGGTGATGAGTCATATTTCAGCTCTTTTCTCAACTCATTAAACCCATATGAAAATATCACCGAGTATTTTTCCTTTTTTGACTCGTTAAAGAGAATAAAAATGGGGTGTTCGCTTTCAGCTCTTTTCTGGCCCTTTAAAAATGAAAAGATGACCGAGCCCTTGTCGTTTCGAACTCGTTAACAGATACGAAATGTCGTGCACCCAATATAAGTTTACGCCTTTTTCGGGCTGGGAGGCACCATTTACGAAAAAGGTACTCCTTGACTAAAATGGTCAAGCAGTTCTCTCAAGTATTGTTTTCTACCTTTACGGGCTTGAGAGACATAAATGTATGAAAAGGGACCATGTGGAGTTTTCTTTTACGTGTCTTTTTCAAACTCTCTAAACATGAAAAAGATACCGAGTTACACCTTTGTCAGGCTCGTTAAATTATTAAACGACATCAGATTCGTCACCATTACAAGCACAAGCTTCTCCTTCCTAGGGCTTGTTAAACTTACTAGGTCAGATTCGTCCGAAGGATGAACTTACAGTGCAAGCATATGCTATCCCCTTCAAGCTTACGATTAAAAAATAATTGGGGTACTTGCCAGGAATGGTGGGGAGAAATTTTGATATCTATCGAGTCATGTCGGCAACTTACTTTTGAACATGGCACTCTTCACTTCATCTCGGGTTGGGACATCCTCCTTTATATCATTGACCTTCCTGGATTTGGGCCGTTCATTTTTGCGTTCCATTTGATCTCTGCCACATCATTATGACCATCGATCCCATGGATCCAAAAGCTGCCAAACTTCCAGTTGTGTCATTGATATGTTCAAGATTTGTCCTTCTGCAGTTACACTTACCTTTGTTTCTTTGTATCATTCAAAATCATTTTGCATCCTCTCGTCTCGCGTCGATGATGTGGGATTCATTATGGCCCTCCTTCGACATGGTCGCTTTCCATCAACATCAACTCATTATTCGAGAAGTTGATTGACAGACTCCCTTCCAGTACCTTAGAGCTTGCATGCCTTAATGGAAAGTTCTTCACACTTGACGACAAGTTTAGATCATTGGCTTTTGATTGAGTGATTTCATGGGTGTTCGACTTCAGTTCCTGTATTCACATTCTGTGAATTGGGCTGATAGTACCTTGAGGACCATTGTCATTATTGGTGGTTTCTCTCACGCTTGTTCACAATTTGCATTGTTGACTGGTAATCAAGTGACTTTCTAGCATGTTCGACGTCAACACATCTATTCGCATGCTAGGATCTGTACTTTGATCGGGTCGTGTTGGAGTGCAAGACCCTGGACTCAGATCACACAAGTCTAGGTTGCAAAGTGGTGTGGCATGGTTTATGATGATATGCATGTCTCTTTCAGATGGCTGGCTGCAACCAGACCATGAGTTATCATATGTGATCCTTCTCATTATTGGATGGTTTGCGACCATACCCTGGTTTCATTATGATCCTCTGTGACAGATGGCTGTGCCCATACCTGGATCCATTTACATGATCATTATCTGGATGGTTGCACCCATGCCACGATTCATGTATCCTTTGACAGAGATCTCAATTTATGTATATGTATTTGTACTTTCTTGTAGGTTTTCCGATGATAGACTGGTTCCCTGTATTGATTTATAAAGCATTTCATCCCTCACTCCAGCTCAGCCTTCACACTTTAGGGGGCATCTGTTACACATCATTTTGTCACTGTCCCTGTACTCCCTGTTCCTTGATCTTGGAGGACCTCTATAGTGAACCCCACATGCTTTGCCTTCATGGAGAAATTCCCATTATGTCTCTCTTCATGAGCAAATCGTTCCCCTTTTGCACCATTTCCCCTGAAACTTCTGTTTTGCCCAATTTACAAGGCTGGTGCTAATGACCTTTGTCTCCCCCATGTCGATGTGCAAAGATTAACACTATTCCCCACGCCGACTGGTGCGACTGAGCTGTGTTCCAGTCGTGCCGGTCTTGTTATGGATTTTTTTTAAAATTAGAGCCAAAGCTTCCAACTCTAGAAGCTCCGTAACGGAAGTTAGGTAAATGGTTTGGCCGGATGGGGTTGAGGATGACAGTTAGGGATCCTTTCCCCTATAATAATGGAACCACCTCAAGGGATAATTCTTTCTCCCATGAGAAGAGGATCCATCTCCCATCCATATTTCCTATATAAACCTCTCTTCTTCCCAAGCACAAACTAGTTGCAATTAGAGTGTTGGTTGAGTGTGAGTATACTATTTTGATTAGAAAAGCAAGCTATTACTAGTTGTAGCCATCTAGTTGTGTGAGGGAGAAGTGTGCTTGGTTTGGAGTGAAGCTTAAAGGAAAGAGTCTTTAAACTATCGTTGTTTGAAGCCATCATGAAGTGCTAGTAGAAGTGCGTGGGATCTGGGTCTTGTCAAAGGAAGACTGCGACGTCAAGACAAATGGTTGTAATCTCTCTTTGATATTAATATATGCAACTATCGATTGATTTCCTACATGTTTTGTAATATTACATATTCATGTCTTGATGCTTCTTGACTCATTAAGTAGGTTGAATTGCAATTTGTCTATTATTATGTTTGTGTGTTGTTGTTGTTTAGTTGTTTCAGGATCTTGAAGAAGGAAGCAAGAGATTGCTGGAGCAAGCAAGCGAGGACGTCATCAAGTAGGATAAGCGACCAAGAGGTAGGTCCTATTGATTGATTTTAATCTAAGGAAGTCTTCCATAGAATGTATCTGTTGTGGCTAGGCCCATTATTGGGTTAGAGGAATTCGTTCGTGACTGCACTTATAATTTTACTTCACCACAATTATACAATTGTAAATTAATATATTGAAAGGGGTTAATAAACAATAGCAATATATAATTTTTGTACTTAAAAATTTAAATAAATAAACATTTCTGATATATAATTTTTGTTCTTAAAAAATTAAATAAATATAATAATTTGTATTAATGAGTTATATTGATAATGTAATATAAATGGATAAAAATTTAATAATTAATATGATTTAATTTTATTATAAGAATTAAGATCAATACCATGATTTAATTTGATTATTTTAATTAATATGAATTATTTTTTATAATAATATTTTATCTTTTATATATAATTCTCTCAACCATAAATTAAATGGCGGGTGAAAGAGGGATGATCAGGGAGAATGGACAGTTGTGAAAATGGGGTTTCGCAAGGGATGAAACCCTAGGTTGGCGGTTTTGGCAATGAACAATATGGTTAACCTATTTTTTACCCTAATGAGGATAGGAGAGGTTTTACCATTAACTAGGAGGCGTTAATAGTAAAATTGGGTGGGTTATGGAAGACAATGGCAGGTTGGACTCACCCTTCAGGCTTTTCTGTTGCGGTGGTTTTTGGCACTTTTCTTGGACCTCCGGAAGTTTAGGGTCAACAACATAGAATTTGGTCGGTGGGTTTGTGGTTAACTGAGCTGGGGTTAGCATTTTGTCGGATGGTTGAGAACAACAACTCAGAATAGTAACCGGTGAGCAATAAACGACGTTTGCATGGATGAGGAATTAGTAGATTACTCATTCGATACCATGGAGCCATCCCAAATATGGTTTGAAGAGACACATAAGACACAAGGAGGGGTTCTACCAAAACTGCACCTGTCATTAGAGGCATAGGTTGCCACCTATGACTCGGAAATGGAGGAGATGGAGGCTACCCTAAATGGTTTAGGGTTTACACAATCAAGATCGACGGTTAATGAGGGTTTACTCAATCTCAGGGAGGAACAGGCCTAACCTTTCTTGGATATCCCTTTGCCTTCAGAACTACAATACTGGGCACATGAGCATCATGGATTTGTGACAAATATATAGGGTATCTCATGCGTGGCGAACGAAGGCGCGAGCTATGCAGATATTGACATTTATGGAGGGGTAAATCTAACTTATAGTGCACCTAGTGCATCTGGAGCTGACCCTCAAGGTTCGAGACTTTCTCCTACAACTCACATTTCTGGATGTTTCGATGGAATCACTCGTCAAGAGCTGGGTCCTGAGAAAAATAGGGCTTCAAACTCAGATGATAACCAACAGGCGGAGGATATGCAGTGGCCAGTAACACACGCTCATAGGTCAGAAGGGAATAAAAAATCCAAGTGCTCCAAGGTGCGTGAAAGGGGACGTCTGTTGGTTTTTGACGAAGGAACCAACATGGCTCAAGTGGCTCTCACAGAAAGCACAGTTCTAGTGGGAATATTTCGGGGCCAAAATTATACCCCTACGTGTTTAAAAAGGTGGACTGTGGAGATTCGGGGTCACTTAATGGACCAATTGCCAAAGGCTATTACCAAGACCCAGGGATGTTTCGTACTCATCTTCCCGCAGCCTAAAATAGTAAGTTGGGTTCTAACAACATACTAACACATTGAGATGACACTAGTGCTTCTCAAGAGATGGTCGCCCCTTTTTGACCTAGAGAAGGAAAAATTGGGGGTGGGGCCGGTTTGGGTAAGGTTGTCAGGGTTGCGTTTACAATTTTGGTACGAGGAGATTTTTAGATGCATCAAGGATAGTCTTGGTGTCTACCTAGACCATGAAAGTTCCTATATTGATACAATATGTCTGGCCATAGCTGGGATACTAGTGCACTTGGGCACGCGAGAAGGTCTGGTGGAGAGTTACCGGCTCCAGCTTGGGGAAATAATTCGTTGGCAGATTTTGGATTATGAGGGAATACCATTTCGTTGCAGGAGGTGTCATGAGGTGGGACACTTGTACAAAGACTTCTTGCTTATTATCAGTAATTTTGATCCCCCAATAAGTTTTGTCTCTGCGGGTACCCAGACTACTATGGAGGTCGAAACAACTTTTGTAATGCACTTGGAGGAACCTTGGTCGAGGTGGAGAATGGAGGTGGAAGCATCTCATCAAGAGGGCTCCTAGACTCCTGATGCTCAGGTTACTTGATCAAAATCAAGTGGACCTGAATTATTTCCGGGTACTCTTAATTCCTCTCCTCCCCCTTCTCAAATTTTTATGAATACTGAAAATGCATTGTAGGAATTTACAGGGTAAGTTCCTCAGACAGAACACCAAAGGACACCGCTCACAAACAGATCGCAGATCAATATACCGATATTGTTGACGCGGTTAAAACCCTCAAAGAGGCAAACAGTGCACGGCCTTAGCCAACGCGGCCACTTTAGGCAATTTATTAATAAAAGAATGAAAATTTATAGAAGCTTCTCTCATGAAAGGTTTTCCCTGCAAATGACCCTCCATGCTATTTAAATAGAGATCATGGACCGATCGGGTGTTAAGCCATGGATCAACTGTCGGTAATACCAAGGAGAGAATGAACCGTCGAATCACTACATATCGTGACTGTCGGATTGTAAGTTACAAAAGTACATAGTAAAGAAACACACTTTACCTAACTCTACACTAGACCAAGTTATACTTAACTATTTCCTATATGTCGGAATATCCTAACATCCCCCCTTAAGAACAACTTGGGATAGGATTGAAGGATGTAAAAATATGACACAATAGGGGAAGGAAGGAGGCATTAGAGCCTATCCCCCCTTAGTGACAACTTCCTGAAATCCCACCATAAATCGAAGTTTAGTCAACTTTGCCTCTGCGAGAGCCTTTGTAAAGATGTTTGCAACTTGATCATCTGTTGAACAATATTGCACTTCAAGAACATGGTCGTGAATGAGATTTCTGATGAAATGCATGTGCAGTTCAATGTGTTTTCTACACTGATTTTGGACTGGATCTTTGCATAGTTGAATGACACTTTGATTATCACACCAAAGTGTAGTCAGATGCTGCTGCTGAAAGCCAAATTCTGACAGGATCTGATGAAGCCACAGGGCTTCCTTACTAGCTTCTATGGCACCACGATACTTTGCTTTTGTTGAAGAAAGAGAAATGACACTTTGCTTCTTGCAAGCCCACGTAATAGGTCCTGAACCAAGAGTGAACACATAACCTGTAGTAGACTTCCGATCATCAGGGTCACCAGCCCAATCAAAATAAGTGAAACCAACCAATAGAGGAGATGCTTTTGCACTTTAATGAATCCAAAACTGAACTATACCTTGAACATAACGAAGTATTCTTTTAGTTGCTTTCCAATGAGTTTCATGTGGGTTTTGCATAAACCGAGCAATAAGGCCAACAACAAAGGAAAGGTCAGGATGAGCATGGGTCAGATACAAAAGTTTTCCTACAAGTTGACGGTATAAGGTAGCATCAACTTCTAGGGAAGTACACGTGACTGAAAGTTTGGCTCCATACTGAAAGGGAGAAGTGGTTGGCTTATAGTCTTCCATGTGAAAATGTCGTAGAAGATCACATGCATACTTGGAATGGGAAAGGGAAATACCTTCCTTGGATTGCAAGACTTGAAGACCAAGAAAATAATGCA
This sequence comes from Pinus taeda, assembly GCA_000404065.3. Classification (NCBI taxonomy): domain Eukaryota; kingdom Viridiplantae; phylum Streptophyta; class Pinopsida; order Pinales; family Pinaceae; genus Pinus; species Pinus taeda. The sequence continues at coordinate 139,461 of APFE031503045.1, read as the reverse complement.
AGTGCCCTAAGTCTATCATTTCAAACTTGTTTTTAAGGTTGGACTTCACATGGTTTATAAGGTTGGGATCACTACCAATAAGGATAAGATCATCAACATAAAGAATAAGAATGATAAGAGACATTCCCACTTTCTTAGTGTAGACAATATTGTCAGAATCACACCTAGAAAATCCAGTTTCTAAAAGAAAGCTATCCATTTTGGCATACCAAACCCGAGGGTCTTGCTTGAGACCATAAAGGGATTTCTTAAGCCGACATACAAGGCTGGAGTTTGTTTGTATAAAGCCATTAGGTTGTTCCATATATATTTCTTCATGCAATTCCCCATGCAAGAAGGTAGATTTAACATCCATTTGATGGACTTCCCATTTGAAAGAGGTAGCAAGGGAAAGAACAAGGCGGATAGAGTTCATTTTGGCAATAGGGGAGAAAGTTTCAGTATAGTCAATTCCTTCAACTTGTGAAAAACCCTTAGCAACAAGACAAGCTTTATGTTTATCAACTTTTCCATCTGGTCAATACTTGGTTCTGTAAACCCATTTGCATCTAACAAGTTTTCGTCCCTTTGGAAGGGGAACAAGGTCCCATGTATCATTTTCCAATAATGAACAATATTCTTCATTCATAGCTGCATCCCAATCTGGATGGCCTAAAGCTTCTGCAAAGGTGTCAGGATCATAATTAGCTAAATCTTGAGCTAGTAAAGAAGAGGCTCTATCGAGCTGAGAAGGTGTACATCGCTGATCTGTAGGATCACCACAAGAGCACCTGCTGCATCTCAAGTAGCACGGACCCATTTTGGAAGCTGAGGAGCTGAAGGAGGATCTTGAGAAGGTGGGGGAGGATTGTCATCCTCCTTGTCATCATTTGAAGAAGAAATATTTTCAAAAGTAGAAGGGATAGAGAGAGGTGGCACATCTGCTGAACTAGGCTCATAGGCAAATATATTTTCAACAAACTTTACATCTCTTCTAATGATAACATTTTTGGACTTAAGTGGAATAATTCTATATCCTTTGACATCTTCAGAATATCCAACAAAAATACATGTTTCACTCTTAGGTTCTAAAGCTTTATGTTTCTCATCTGGAATATGGGTCCATGCTTCACTTCCAAAAACATGAAAGTGACTTACATCTGGTTTAATTGAGCTCCATGATTCTTCTGGAGTGATATTCTTTAAAACCTTAGTAGGAGTGTGATTTATTATGTAATTTGCATAGTTAATTGCTTCTACCCAAAAATTAAGACTAGGCCCTTTAGATTGAAGCATACAATTAGCCATTTCCTTTAAGGCACGATTCTTCCTTTCAGCGACACCATTTTGTTGTGGAGTATATGGAACAATATGTTTCATTTGAATTCCATTCTCAGTGCAAAAGTTGATGAATTTGTTGTTAACATATTCTCCACCATGATCAAATCTTAGCTTAAGAATTTGATGTCCAGATTGTTTTTCAATAAAGGCCTTAAAGGCCAAGAACATGTTAAATACTTCACTCTTGAGTTTTAAGAAGTATACCCAAGTGCGTCTGGAGAAATCATCAATGAAAGTTAAGAAATACTTGTAGCTAGAGAATGAAACAACTGGAAGTGAACCACATAAATCACTATGCACAAGCTGTAAAGGGGCTGAGGTGTGCCTAGAGGCACGTTTTTCAAAACTATTCCGACGATGTTTTCCGAGTACACATCCGAAACAAACACCATCTCTGCAAGATACCATTGGAAGACCTCTCATATTTTCTTTACATAGATTCTGAAGGGAGCAATAGTTTAAGTGACCGAATCACTCATGCCAAAGTTTTCTCACTTCATCATTATGAGCAACAAATACCAAGGGAAGATTTGATGACCCAGAGTTGTTAAACTTATACAACCTTGTAGAATCATCATCAATTCCAATAGGTAAAATCTGTCTAGGATCTCTTAGGCCCTTAATTAAAACATCGTGTGGTGAAAATTCAGTGATTTTACCTTCACCTGAATGAGTTATATGATATACAGATAGAAGGTTGCAGGATAAGGTTGGAACACATAATACATCATTGAATTGACCATTGTCTATATGAACAGTTCCAGTCCCTACAACACTAAGAGATCTATCATCACCAACATATTTTTTTTTGGTGTTACAATCATTTAAAGAAGAAAACATGGCTTTGTTTTTAGCCATGTGATAAGAAGCTCCAGAATCATTGATCCACTCATGAGAATGAGAAGAAGAAGATACAGTTAGTGCATATCCAGAGCGAGATGCTTGGAAACCACATGCAGAAAGTGCTACTCCTGAAGATGAAGTTGAAGTTGTTGAGTGCTCCAAATGGATGTTATGCTTCTTCATTGCTGCTTCCAAGGTTTCCATCTTCTTAAAGAATTTCGATTCTAAGTGGCCATCTCGATTACAAAATTGGCAATGTCTATTAGTCTTCTTCCCTTTATTTTTATTTTCCTTATCATTTTATTGAAATGATTTTTCATTTTGAGATTGAAATGGCTTAGGACCCTTGTTTGGTTTAGGACCATTCTTTTTAGGATACGGCTTCTTAGGATTCTTTGAATTTGTTTGCTGCTGGGTGGCTAAGGCTTTCTTAGAAGAGTTTCCAATATTAAGAAGACCAAGATGTAAGAGTTTTAGGAAGGAGACTTGTAGTCTTGTCCTTGAGAAATGAAAGCTTCTCTTGTAGAATGGAAGGTGGATTGGTCCCAACTTAGTAAGAATGGAATAGATAAGGTTACCATCTTCTTTCTTAATCTTAACGCCTTCCAAGAGAAGTCTAAAGGTCTTGAACTTGGACAAAAAATCTTCAATGGAAGAAAATTATTGGGTCCAATGTAAGCAACTCATTTTTCGAGTTGATGGGCTCTAAGTTCATTTTTAATTCCAAAAACTTTAGTGATCTGTTTCATTGCTTCATTAGGAGTATCAAGTTCTGCGATATGGAATCTAAGGTCTGGAGAAATAGACATCTCTATAAACCCACGTGCTTGATCTTGCCTATTTTCCCATTTGGCTACCTTATATTCATCTTTTGGTTTGGTTTCTTGGCCTGAGGCTATTCTGTAAAGACCTTTACTTCTAAGTAAATCCACAATGTAGGATCACCATTGGAAGTAGTTGGTGTTGTTAAGAATAACTTGGCATGGACTTTCCATTTTAATAGAAACTAAAGCTACAGATGCTAAAACTAAGTGTTTCAATGGAAAGATCTCAAAAAATTAGGCCGATTAAAAAAAAAGGCTCTGAAAACGGCTTTCGGATGAAGAAGTTATGGCTTTTTGAAGAAAAGTTGTTGAAGATGCCGACGAAGTACGGGAATGTGCGGAAATGAATGATAATGTTATATTTAAAAAAAATATGCCCCCTCTCCAAACTTAATCTAATTGGCTCAACAAAAAGAAAGACTTGAACTCACCTCTATTCTCATAAAGTAGCTTTGGACCAAGTGAGCTAGATTAAAAGGTTAGTAATTTTTGGAAAAGAGGAAGGGGTTTTTTTTTTTAGTCACTGAAGCTTTGGGGTGTGTGCTTACTTGAGAAAGCTATTTTTTACCTACAAAACATAAAACACAAAACCCAACACGGACATACAAAAAAAAAAAAAAACCTTATGGCTTGAAGCTAACTTTAGTCAGAAACTAAATATTTTCCTCAATGTTTTTGATTTCTGAGATCACACTAAGGCGCGGCGGAAAAGAGCATATGCATGAGAAAAATCCTTCCTTTCTGTTTCTGATTTTCCCAGATTGCACAGAGTCACTGGGCAAATAGCATACGCAGAAATGTAAGATATAGACCTGGTAATAAAAAAAATAAAGAGCTAAATAAACGGAAATAAACAGAGAGAAAATAACTAAAAAATGCAAATAAACATTGTATACCTCCAAATCTTAAAAATGACGTAGTTAGGGCTACCAGAAACCTTTTCGCGTCAAACGAAAGGGGTTCCTCACTAGAACAGATGCTCCTAACATAATAGAGTAGTCCTCTCAGCCCAAAAGTAGTCAGTAACAGTAGATCTAGGAAATGACAGTCGGATGCAGTTCTATCGGCTTCAAATTTGGATCACCAATGGATGCAACCCTCAAATAGCTCCGATACCATGTAGGAATTTACAGGGTAAGTTCCTCAGATAGAACACCAAAGGACACCGCTCACAAATAGATCATAGATCAATACACCAGTATTATTGACGTGGTTAAAACCCTCAAAGAGGGAAACAATCCATGGCCTGAGCCAACACGGCCACTTCAGGCAATTTATTAATAAAAGAATGAAAATTTACATAAGCTTCTCTCATGAACGGTTTTCCCTAGAAATGACCCTCTTGCTCTTTAAATAGAGATCATGGACCAATTGGTGTTAAGCCACGAATCAAGTGTCGGTAATACTGAGGAGAGAATGAACCGGCGGATCACTACATATCGTGACTGTCGAATTGTAAGTTAGAAAAGTACATAGTAAAGAAACACACTTTACCTAAGTCTACACTAGACCAAGTTATACTTAACCATTTCTTATGTGTCAGAATATCCTAACATGCATTGTCATCATTATCTATTTCGGGATAGGGTATTGATGCATGTAAATTGAGTTTCATTAATTGTCCTGTGGTATCGATGCCCCCCTCTACACTGAACTTTGTTCCTACCATTATCTTGGACCCTCTCTCTAATCCCACCAGGGAGGATTCTAGCTCTAATGGCTGCCATAGATATAATCTGCGATCACTACCCCTTCCTCTCACCCTCACTTTTAGATTAGGTGAGGACCCTATTCCCTCTAGATCCCTCAAATTTCCTAGGGGCAGACAATCACATTTATCTAAAGCCATTCGAGGAGCGGGTGTTGAGGTGGCGATTGACGTTCAAACTCCTATTGACTGGGTTCTTAGAGAAAAAAAGGAATCCGTGATAGGGTTATCCCATGAAGTGCCTTTCCTTCAACTGTAGGGGTTTGGCCAGCCCAGATAAGAAATTGGGTCTCAGGAGGCTTGTAGGATAGGATAGAATTGATGTTTTATTACTACAATAGACTTTGTGCTACAGGGTCTTCATCAACAAGACATTGTTGAACATGCTTTTGGATTGGAATTCCATACTTTGGATGTAAGAGGGAGATTTGGGGATGTGCTTTGGGTTTCAATAAAAAGACCATCAAGATAAAAAATATCTGGGGAGGTAAAGGATATTTGGGCATTGATTTCAAAGCCATTGATATCGATACACCACTAAGACTGATTAATATATATGGTCCTTGCCACAATATGGAGGCTTTTTGGGACAAGTTGTTGAGTGCATATTCCATGCAGACGAACAATTTAATCATTGGGGGAGACCTAAATTTATCTTTGGGTAATGCTAAATACTGGGGAAATAGAGCACATACTGACCCTTTGATGGCCTATTTTGAATATCTGATGGATTCCAATAACCTTATGAACATTGACTCGGCCAAGATTCTGCCAACTTGGAGGAATAGGAGAACTGGAGAGGATGCACTAGCTAGAAGACTAGACCGTTTCATGATTAAAGCACCTCTGTTGGCTAAGTTGGATTGAATTCGTCAATGGGTGGGATCGGGGTCGGGGGGGGTATATCTGATCATTCCCTAATATTTTTGGAAATTATGAACTCTAATCATAAGCCAAACTCCCCATTCGAATTTAATGCCACTTGGCTTGCTGAAGCTGATTTTCATAAGTTAGCCTTGGACTCTTGGACTCATTGTGGACAAGACAACAACATTTCACCAGCTAAAGTGATTGCAAGCAATTTAGTTCGTATAAAACTCAAAACCATTAGATGGGCCAAAGAAAAAAAGAAAAAGGATGAGGCCACCATTTAGAAAATTGAATCGAACATTAGGGAGCAAGAAAAATTGGGTACTGCAAGTTATACAAACACTGAAACTAAGGACCATCTGATAATATTGGAAACTAAAAAGATCTGCCTCTCAAGACAGCAAGAGGAGACATGGAGATTGAAGAGCAGAGCGATATGGCTAAAGGCTGTGGATGAAAACTCAAAGCTTTTTCAACAATGTGCCAGGGGGGGGGAAATAAGTTACATAATATGGACATTAAGGGATCAGACAGGTAGGGAGGCCAACACCTTCAACTAGCTTGCATTTATGGGCATCAGACATTTCTCACAAATGTTCAAAGCACCTAGGGAAGCTACCATTGCTAAGATTCTCTGCATTGCTGAATCGATACCTAGATTTGTGGAGGAAAATGATACAAAGACTCTAAATGAACCGATGACTTTGGGGGAAATAGAAGTTGTCCTGAAATGCTTCAAGAGAGATAAGAGTCCGGGACCTAATGGATGGCCTATGGAATTCTATCTTACCTTCTTTGATCATATTGGGTATGATATCCTATTGGCTATTTAGGATTGTAGACTTTCAAGCCAAATGCATGAAGGTTTCTGTTGGACACCTAATCCTAAATGGTTAGTGTGGAAGCCGAATGGAAAAAAGGAGTCCAAGAGACCTTGGGATGTGAATCCCAACGGTCACATAATGTACTATAAATGTATATCATTTGTCAATAAAATTGTATTGCATATTTTATCTTTCATATTTCTCTTATTGTCCATGTGTGTTTAACATGGTATCAGAGCAGGCGTATTCCTACCCTGCATAATTAATTTGAGCCATTTGTTTATGGCCTTTCTGTGCAATTTATTTCTGCCATATTCACTTGAATATTTCTCTGCCTCACTGCCCATGAACGTTCCTGAAAGAAGTGCTGTCCATTATTCTCTATGCATTATTCCCTGACCAACGCTATCCAACCTGCAATCCCTCTGCCATAACGCATCTGTCCTGACATAATGCGCTGCCTCTGCCATAACGCATCTGTCCTGAAATAACCTGCCTCTGCCGCACTACACAACTGTCTATACTGAGGCCTGACATGTCACTGTAGAGATACACCACTGGTATGCGTTGATGAATGGTATACCTGCGTGAGTGAAACGCTGCCTGAGTGAACGTTGAGTGAATGGTATACCTGCTTGAGTGGAATGCTGTGGGTTTTAAATGCCTGGGGGTTATCAGTCATCCTTTTGAAGGTGAACAGATCAGTCATCCTTTTGAAGGTGAACAGTCACTGTGCATTTTTGAACGCTGTGGGTTATATGTTATTAACACTGTGTATTAACATATGCCTGTCGAATGCGCTGTCCAAAATTTTGAAGCTCCGTAGTTCTGGTTATGGTATATGGTTTATTTTAACACTGCTCATAACGTGTGCTATGCTGTCCAAGTTTTTATCGCTGTTTAGATGAACTCTGTGCTGTGTGCTATACATCTGCCCGTCTATTTTGAAACTCTGCGTTAATACATATAACGCTGCGTGGGAGACTCAATCTTGAAACCCGTCTAGTTTTGAATGGACTCTATTCGCCCTCTCTATTCGCCCACGGTTGGCAAATCGATGATTTTCTGCTTGGCCTCCTTGTAGCCCACTAACCGTTATGTTGTGACATTGAAAATTCTCTGGTGCTTGTTGAGAATTTCCCTGCCAAGTGAAAATTTGGGATTGAGGATGTGGAAATTCCTGCATATTCGTTGGTGCCCAATTATGCATACTGTTACTCGAAATGCCGTCCCACTGCAATTGGTCTAGTCCCATCATTTGGGATTGGTCACTAGAAAATCCGTTGAAATAAGGATTAGGAATTGGCAGAGCTGAATGACGCAGGCCCTATGCTGTTCCAACGGGTGTGGGACTATAAGGGTTTGAACGATTCAATGTATTAATGTTGATTGTCAAACACTGAAAGAACAGTAATGCGTTGAATTCACAATAGGTTGCAGAAGACTGAAAGTCGAGTTAATGAATGCCGGAAGGGCGGTTTTAAAGGAACTCAACAGCGTGGAAGATCTGTCTGGAATGAAATTCGATTGTCAGACTTTTAAATTTGCGGAATTGAAAACGATTTCCTTGTTTCATTAAGAAGAACAGTTCTTGTTGATGTTGAAGTAACCGTGTTTATTAAGTTGCAGGTGGAAAAGCAGTGGAATGCTGTGATCAGTTTACAAGTGACAGGTTCTGCGTGCAAGAGGACGATGTGTGCAACGAAACTTGGAAGGCGCTGAGCTGGTTGGAATATGTGTGAACAATTACTTTTAAATGCAATTGCTGAACGCTGGTGCAGAAAATAGATCGGAACAATTTGTCAGATCTATGTGCAGTACAAAGGATGGAACACTGAAAACTGGATGCGGAAGTAGTAAGCGTTGCGTGGCCAGATTGTCCATGGAGGTAAGTGAATGAAATAACAGGTTGTTGTTTGCGTCGAGATTTTGGCGACATTTAAAAACTGGAACAGAAGATTGTGCAAGTCCACGTGCAGCGTGGAGACATAAATAAATGTTCATAGAAGAAATCAAAATTTGTTATACCGATTCACAAACATGGCAATGAAGATATGTTGTGTGAGAAATGATAACCCATGAAAGTATATTTTGAAATCGATCTGCATCAATAACTTATCAGTTGAATTTTTAAGAGAGCAAATGTGCATACACTGGATATGAAGTGGTTTCAAAAGGGAAAGGGCGCACATCAAAGTTTGGGTTTTCATACTTTCCAAGTACTGAATTGAGTGCGTTAAAGTAAAAGGTGCATGATTTGGTTCTATGAATTTAATGATGAGTATGAAAGTCTATACTCATGGATTGGAAATGAACTTTTGTATAAAGTTATGTTTTAAGATTTGTGATTTGGGTTTTATAAAAGCCCTATGAAATAGGAATAAGTTATGATGAAAGTATGTGAGTTAATCATGGAAGTATGGTGAAAGTTTGGGATGATGCGTATAATCTCATGTGAATATTGGCATGGTTTAGGAAGCATTTGAGTATTGTTTTTGCCTGAAGATGAGTGGATCGAGATTGATAATATTGAATGATTTTGAACATATATTGGAAAGCTTCCGCAGGTTGAAATGGGAAAGTGGTGAATTGGCCAGTGATTGAAGTTTTTCATTCGGTAAATGCTGGGATGCATTCTTCTATGTTTTAGATATTAATGATCGTGGGTATTGAAGGCCTTCCCTGCCGTCACTTTTCCTCATTGTTTCACTATTTTTTTGAGGATTAAAAATGGCTCCAATTAGTGAAATATTAGAGTTAGTGGACAATCTAATACTCTCTACTATGGATAATACAGTCAAAATCAGCAAGGATTTTCTCACCGATATTCAAACTTATTTGCAAAATGCACAAGAAAAGATCGATTTTTTGCAGCTTGAATCACAGCTA
>APFE031503045.1:75766-97331 GCA_000404065.3 Pinus taeda | reverse complement strand
GGCATACGATCTCCGTTTGACGCGTATGATAGCTCGTTAGAAATATCTATCCGAGAACTACCACTTTGGGAAGGGAAATATAGGTCCATGGACCAATGTTGCCCCCATATTTCCCAAAAAACATCGTTTAGGGCCTCAAAACGGCTCCGGAAGTTCAGGACCTAAAAAAAGTGCTAAAAATAGTAAATTGTGCTACAATTACGGAAACTAAAAAACAAAAAGAGATAGTTGCGGGGGTCCAAATGGGATAGGTGGGTGGCCACCAACATCCACCTGGATCACTACCATTAGTAATGGGTTTGTTCATTATATATCTAATTGTAGAATGATCAGTATGAATAAAAAGTTTCATAGCCTGTTATATAATGTCTAAACTTATTGATTGCATGAACAACAGCTAAGAACTCTTTTTCAGTCACAGTATAATTCAACTCAGTGGGAGTTAAATTTTTACTGGTATAGTAAATGGCATAAGGAACTAAATCTTTTTGTCCCAACACAACCCCTAGAGTTGTATCTGAAGCATCTGTAGAAATATGGAAAGGAAGTTTTCAATTTGGTCCTCTCAAGATAGGCACTTCAGATATTCTTGTTTTTAAAGCTTCAAATGCTGATTGGCAATCAGGATCCCATTTGAATTCACAATCTTTTGTAAGTAGTTTAAAGAGTGGAGATGCTATTTTGGTGAAGTTTTCTATAAATCTTCTATAATATCCAGTAAATCTCAGAAAACTTCTAACACCTTTTTGACAATTTGGAATAGGTAACTTGGAGATGACTTCAACTTTTGATCTATCAACTTTTATCCTATCCCTTGAAATATGATGTCCTAAAACAATACCTTCAGTAAACATCATAAAGAATTTTTCATGGCTTAATGAAATGTTTGTTTCTTTACATCTTATAAGGACTTTTTCCAAATTTTCTAATGCCTCTTCAAATGAGTTACCATAAACTGTAAAATCATCCATATATACCTCTACACACTCATGAATTAGATCAAAAAAAATTCCTAGTACTGTTCTTTGGAATGTTGCAGGTGCATTACATAATCCAAAAGGAAGCATTCGATAAGCAAAAGTTCCCCATGGACAAGTAAATGTGGTCTTATCCTGATCCTCAGGTGCTACCTGAATTTGATTATAACCACTAAAACCATCCAGAAATAAAAAGTACTTTTTTCCTGCTAATGTATCTAATACTTGATAAATAAAGGGCAAAGGAAAGTGATCCTCCAAAGTTGCTTAATTCAATTCCCTGTAATCAATGCACACCCTCCATTTACCATTCTTTTTGGGTACTATAACCAAGGGAGAAACCCATCGGCTATCTGAAATTGGGTAAATGAAGTTTACATTGAGTAGTTTTTGGAGCTCTTCTTTCACAATCTCCCTAAGATTTGGGTTCATCCTTCTATGAGGTGGTTTGATTAGTCTACTGTTTTCCTTGATACAGATATGATGGATGCAAGTCTTAGGGTCAATACCTTTCATATCAGTATGCTCCCATGCAAATGAAATAGAGTGTTTTTGCAAGATTCTGGTTAGTTCTTACTGCTGTGACTTTTCCAAATTTTTGTTAATATTCAATGTTTTACCTGGAAAAATTTCAACGGTAGAACTACCAAACTCTTCCATAGAGTAAAGAGACATTTGCCTCGATGAAAAATATTCAATATCAAAATCTAACTGAAATTGTGTGTGGTCATATTATGAAGATGTTTCAAAATTTTCTAACGTGTTCAAAATTTGACTATCTTCACTAATTTCAGAGATAGTAAAGACAGGTTGTATAATATCTTCATCATTGACCCATTCATTGTCTCCTACTTCTGTGATTTCTTTTGCTGGAGGATACAAATTGAATTTCTTTGTCGAACTACCATAAGAAATGTACATATCTCCAGATCTACAACTAATGAAAGCATCATTTGTGGCTAGCCAAGGTCTTCCTAAGATGAGTGGGTGCCCTCCTAGATTACTCTTGGGAGTCAAAATCATGAAGTCTACTGGATATTCCCAAGAATCTAAGGAGGCTGAAATATCTTCTAATACACCATCTAGTTTGATTATTGATCTATCTGCAAATTGTAGTAAGGTGGGTGTAAGAAGAAGATTACGAAGTTTAAGCTGTTCCATAGTCTGTCTACTCATAATGTTTATAGAAACCCCTAAGTCAATCAAAGTATTTGCAATTTCTATCCCATTTATGTGTGTCTTGACAATTGGACTACCTGGATCCACATATTTCTGCATGGTAATTTTTCCCATCATGATATCTACAATTTTTCCTACCAGGTGGATTCTTTTTGTTATTCTTGGTTTCTTACCTGGTCTTTTGAAACTCAATTCCTTTATTGTTTTTGCTAGAATAAGAATCTCTCTAATGGCTTGTAGCAAGGGAATCTTTATATAGACATTCTTTAATTCATCTAGAAAGTCATAGTCAGGCAACAAGATTTTTTTTTCCACCCCTTTGTCAATTTGTAATCTTTCAGGGAAAGGAGGCGTGGATTAAGATGCAGGTTGCTCAACTATAGGAGTTGTGGGGGTTGACTCTTTTTCTTTTTGAATGATTGGGTTTTGAAGAGATGCTTCCTCAGAACGTTTATTGACTTTAAGAGAATCCTCCTCAGAGGCATCTTGCTCTTGAACATCTATAGAATGTTTTTCTAAAACTCTACCAGATCTGAGTTGAACATCATTAAGAGGAACAATCATATAGGTAGCAAATTGTTGTCCTTCTACCATGTAAACATTATGGGGATTTTTGTTGTTGGGATTTGGTAATGGCTGAGCTGGTAGTTGATTTGGCTTTTGTTGAAATGGAAGCAAGAGCTGGGAATTTGGATTTTGTTGAGAAGGTTATTGTTGTGGAAATGGCAATGAAAGTTGTGGGTTTTGATTTAGAAGTTGTGGATTTTGTTGTTGATTTTGAAAAGATGGAGGATATTGACAAAATTGAGCAAATGTCCCATAAAGATTTTGCACCCCTTGTTCCCATGATTGGTATGGATTTTGAGGTTGGGGCCAAGGTTGTTGCCAAGAATTCCAATTTGGTGGGAGCTGGAAATTCATAGGATTGTTAAACCCTTGATTTTGTTGCCCTTGCCAAGGTCTTCTTGAAACAAAACAAAGGGATTCTATTGAATTTGGATCTTCCTGAAAGACAACTTTGAGCCTAGGAATTGAATGAAAATCCTCGGTCTCATGACTTTCTAAGTAAATCATACATGTTTCTACAAATTTTGCATCCAAGGGGCATTCCCTTAGAGCATGTTTCTTCCTACATTTTGGGCAAAAGATGGCTAAGGCATCAACTTCTACTTTCTGCTTGTTTTGAATTTTAAGGGTGTCTAGTTGTTCACTAAGGCTCCCAATCTCATCAAGCATATTGCCAATCTCTGCCCTACTTACTGATCCAATTACAAATTTGTTTGCTCTAATAAAAGAAGGATCTCTAGGCCCTTTTCTAGTTTTGGGTTTCCCCTTGAGAGATGGACACATAGTTCTGCTATGTCACGAAGTGGAAGTTGAGAAATGTCTCCCTTCCCCATCATGTTTAAAATATCTATCCATTCATCTCTAATGGCTTTAAGTAGAAGGGATTTCAAGGTTTCCTCGTCTAAATTACTCATTTTTGCTCTCTTTAAGTTGTATTGAAATCTTTCCAATAAATCCTCCAAGTTCTCATCTTCTTTTTGCATCATTTTGAATACCTCATCCTTATGATTGGTGGGCATACAATAATCGAGGTATCTATCCAAAAATGTTTGTTTCATATCATTTCAAGTCCTAATAGATTGAGTGACTAATCCCATGAACCATTTCAAAGCAGCTCCTTTCAATGTTGAAGGAAACAGTTTGAGTTTCTGAGAGTCTTCCATATAGTCATAGGTTCAGCACAAGACTTCAAACTCAAATAGAAATGTTTCAAGATTCTCACTTCACAACCCATAAAAGTTTGGGAGGACAGATGGTGAAATGTTTTTCAGTGTTGTATGGGTTTCGTCATCGGCTATAGGGAATCCAAATGAGTTATCTCCTTCCCTATTTCCCCCATTATTACCTCTACCTCCTCCATTGTTACCTCCATTATTTCCTCTTCCTCTACCTCTACCCCCTCCTCCAAATCCATCTACTACTTATTTTGTCATGATAGTTTCCTCAGAGTCTTCTGGTTCTTGTATTAATGGTTGACGAGAGAGAGTTTCTCCCTTTCCTTATTCTTCAAGTGATTCTACTTCTTTGATTACAATATGTTCCCCTGTAGAAGTGAAGAAAGGTTTTTCTCCTAGATCAGATTTAGAAGATAGTGTGGGAGAATCTTCTAATTTAGTTGCTGCCCCTTGAATTCCAGGAATCCTAAGGTTGGGAGTATGAGTCTGGGATGGAGTTGTATCTTGTCTATGCCTTGAAGTAGCTGGAGTTGTGAAAATTTAACTTTTGGCCCTAGCTATAAACCTTCCCCTAGAATCTCTTGCTCTATGCATGTCATTTTTTTATTTTTATTTTTTAGTCGGGCTAATAATTCTCTTTCTGATCTTCTAGATCACACTAGGTGCAAGAAGAGAGCATAATCAATAAATTATTAAACTAATAACTCTCTTTTCTGATCCTCCAAATCACACTAGGTGCAAGAGGAAAGCATACTTCAAGAAGTTATCAATTTTTCAATTTTTTTATGTAAGAGATTGGCTACCTAGTTACACTTCCCCCATAATGATGCCAAAATGTTTAGTCAATTTAGTATTTCCTAAATTGCTACATCAATTATCAATCCGAAAGTCCTAAACTGATGAAGTGTGGCGCACTATATGTGCAAGGCAACCTCTCTCTTCCTTTTTATTGTTTTCGATTTTCTTTTGTTTTGGGGTTTTGTATTTGTTTGTCTCCTAATGCAAAATGGAAATCCTATTCCTGAGTTTTAAGAATACTTTAGAAGGCAAGTATAGATATAGATTTGAGACAAGGTTTTATTTCCCTTATGATAACTTCTAGAACTTAGCACTTCAAAGGATCTAAAAACATACTAGTGATAAAATTAGTACTTGAACAGGAATGTAAATGTGCAGCTATTCAAATCAAACAAATGATGAAATACTGATCATGAAATCACTGTCTCTACTGCTCATCTAAATACAGAAATAAAAGTTAAACTATTGCACTCAAACAAACAAAAAATTGCAGACTAATGAAAGTAAGATCAATTAACTTCACTTATAATCCGATAGCTCGCCAAGTAGCTTTTCGGGGTGAAGCCATGGCTCTGGAGATAACGTCAAATAACATGAAGAATTGATATCTAAATTACCTACTTGCAAATGAACGTAAAATCAAGTCACTTCACTTATAATCTGATAGCTCGCCAAGTAGCTTTTCGGGGTTAAGCCATGGCTTTGGAGATAATTTCAAATAACATGAAGAACCTGATATCTAATTGCAGAAACAAAAGTAAAATCAAATCACTTCACTCACCAATAGCTCACCAAGTAGCTTTTCGGGGTTAAGCCATGGCTCTGGAGATAACGTCAAATGACATGAAGAACCTGATATCTAATTGCAGAAACGAAAGTAAAATCAAATTACTTCACTCACAATCTGATAGCTCGCCAAGTAGCTTTTTAGGGTTAATCCATGGCTCTGGATATAATGTCAAATGACATGAAGAATTTGATATCTAAACTAGCTAACAACAACAAATAAATAAGACTGAAATCAAAGCATAACTGAAATTTAAAAGCTAAAAAAACAAAGTCAGGAGAGAGGCCAATCTCATGCACTATTTGATGCAAAAATTATATGAAAACGCTCGAGAATAACCTATCTTGAAACACACTAAACAATGTTATCAAAAATATACAATGCTGGAAAATCATGTACATGAATGAAACATTAACACCATAAATGAATTATGAAATATATACAGGTGAACAAGCTATGAAATATTTACAATGGAAATAAGAAAATGATGCATGAAAACTCTGCAGAAATAAAGAAGCAAAACCTCAGCCAGTAGGGGCCCTCTGCACGGCCTTGGTTAATATGTTGTCAATCCGAAATTACGCTCAAACAGTCATAAGAAAACAGAGTCTTTATATTGCAAAACAAAGGAAGTATCATCTCGTTACAACAGCAGGACTAATGCTATGGCAATAGTATATAAGCTAACAACAAGGCTATATCAAGACTTTGTTTTCTTATGATTGTTTGAGCGTAATTTCGGATTGACAACGTATTAACCAAGGCTGTGTAGAGGGCCCCTACTCGCTGAGGTTTTGCTTCTTTATTTCTGTAGAGTTTTCATGCATCGTTTTCTTATTTCCATTGTAAATATTTCATATCTTGTTCACATGTATATATTTCATAACTCATTTATGGTGTTAATGTTTCATTCATGTACATGATTTTCCAGCATTGTATATTTTTGCTAACACTGATCAGTGTGTTTCAGGATAGGTTATGCTCGAGCATTTTCATATAATTTTTGCATCAAATAGTGATTTGAGATTGGCCTCTCTGCTAACTTTGTTTTCTTAGCTTTTTAATTTCAGTTATGCTTTGATTTCAGTCTTATTTATTTGTTGTTGTTAGCTAGTTTAGATATCAAATTCTTCATGTCATTTGACGTTATCTCCAGAGCCATGGCTTAACCCCGAAAAGCTACTTGGCGAGCTATCAAATTATGAGTGAAGTAATATGATTTTACTTTCGTTTCTGCAATTAGATATCAGGTTCTTCATGTCATTTGACGTTATCTCCAGAGCCATGGCTTAACCCTGAAAAGCTACTTGGCGAGCTATCGGATTATAAGTGAAGTAATTTGATTTCGCTTTCATTAATCTGCAAGTAGGTAATTTAGATATCAAGTTCTTCATGTTATTTGACGTTATCTCCGGAGCCATGGCTTAGCCCCGAAAAGCTACTTGGCGAGCTATCGGATTATGAGTGAAGTGATTTGATTTTACTTTCGTTTCTGCAATCAGATATCAGGTTCTTCATGTTATTTGACGTTATCTCCATAGCCATGGCTTAACCCCAAAAAGCTACTTGGCGAGCTATCAGATTAGAAGTGAAGTGAATTGATTTTACTTTCATTTGCAAGTACGTAATTTAGATATCAATTCTTCATGTTATTTGACATTATCTCCGAAGCCATGGATTAACCCCAAAAAGCTACTTGGCGAGCTATCGGATTATAAGTGATATTAATTGATCTTACCTCCATTAGTCTGCAATTTTTTATTTGTTTGAGTGCAATAGTTTAACTTTTATTTATGTATTTAGATGAGAAGCAGAGACAGTGATTTCATGATCAGTATTTCATCATTTGTTTGATTTGAATCACTGCACATTTACATTCTTGTTCAAGTACTAATTTTATCACTAGTATGTTTTGAGATCCTTTGAAGTGCTAAGTTCTAGAAGTTATCATAAGGGACATAAAACCTTGTCTCAAATCTATATCTATACTTGCCTTCTAAAGTATTCTTAAAACTTAGGAATAGGATTTCCATTTTGCATTAGGAGACAAACAAAGACAAAACCCCAAAACATATAGTGCGCCACACTTAATCCGTTTATGATTCCTGGATTGATAATTAATGTAGAAATTTAGGACATACTAAATTGACTAAAAATTTTGGCGTCGTTGCCTCTATAAATTGGCTCAACATACTATAGTGGACATTCATTCCTAGAGTGCCTCCTTGTGCATCTAGGGTAGAAAAAGGCTAAGGTTCTCTCTACTTCATCTTGCTTTCTCTTGATGTGCATAGTGTCCATCTGTAGGGCAAGGGTTTGCAACATATCACTCTTGAAATCTTCCAATGTACTTCCAATTTCGCCTTTGATGGATGTATTGGAAGAGGATGGACTGACCATTGGTTGACTACCCTTACCCTTTTTCCTAGCTACCCTAGAATGGTTCCTAAAGACAGCCTTGATATATTCATAGGGTAGCTGGTAGATGTCCCCTCTTGCCAGCAGGTTGAGGGTATCCAAAAGATCTTCCCTTACCCCTCTGAGCAAGACTAGCTTCAGTGACTCAGGATCAAGTGTGCACCTAGCCCTTTTGTAGCTAAGCTGGAATCTTTCTTCGTAGTCCTCTAGGGATTCATCATGCCCTAAGGTCATCCTAAAAATTTCCTCTTTAGTATCTTTGGACCTGCAGTAGTCTCGATACTTGTTGTTGAAGGCTTGTTGCATCTAACCCCAGGTTGTGATGCTATCACCAGGTAAACCCATAAACCAGCATAAAGGTGCATCCTTGAGAGTGGATGGGAAGAATTTCAACTTTTTCTCATCATTGGTGTAATCATAAGTTTTGCATGTGACATCAAACTCAAAGAAGAAAGTGTTTGTATCTTCTGAGGTCAGGCCATGGAAATGAGGAAGAGCATAGGGGCTTATGTTTTTCATCTTGGTATCCCCATTAGTTTCTTTGATGGGAAAGGTGTCCTCAATTCTTTCTTTGTCTCCTCTATCATTTCTATTTTCAGCCATTAGGTTAGTTGGAATGGGTTCTCCTTCTTCTTCTCCCCATGTAGGCTCTTCAAATATCTCTAGTTGTTCACCTAAGGGGTCCTCCAATTCACAGCCATCGAAGAAGAGGGAAGGTTGGTTGTTTGAAGCGGTGGCGGTATTTGGTAGAAATTTTCCTAAGTTATTCCTATTCCTACGAGGCATGAAAGAAGTGTTTTTGTTTTTTTTCAAGCTTTGAGAATAATTTCATAATTGAAATCACAAACTGAATGGAAGCTAACTGGCTGAATGAAAACTAACTGCTTGAATGAAATCTCACTTGCAGAATGGAAAAGAAAGCAAAATAACTTACAATTACTTTTGTAGAAATGAAGCTAATAGCGGAATGTCAGAGATAAGAAATGGAAGAAAGAAAGAAGAAATCATATATTACTTAGACACCTCCCAAGCAACGACACCAAAAAGTGATGAGCACCAGTATTGCAATAAGAATGTTGTAACTCAGGGGCTACCAACACTTTATCAACCCGGGGTTCGTACAAACTTGGAGGTGACAGTGATGTATACACAAGTAAATGTGATGGGTCCACTCTTTATCACTACTAGGCTAGTGATAGACCTCTAAGGTTTTTCAAACCAAACTTATATTGATTCAGAAGAAGCTTGATTACCAAAGAGGAAAAAGGGAAATCTACACTAAAAGAAATCTTGTCTACTACAGTAAGGAAAAACACTTACTAAGAGGCTTTGCTTCAAGGAAATGCTAAATTATCATATGTGCAATCCTACTGTCCTAGGCATGCAATTTGAAACATCAAACATTCTACTGTTGTGCATGTAAATGAAAAAAATAACTCTTTTTTCCTTTTTGTCTTTTTTGTGTGAAAGTGTGAAAGCTAACTTCTTTTGGTGATGTGGCAGGTAGATTAGGGATGATGGAGGGTGGTCAGATGGCTTGGGAGGCAAGTAGGAGTCCTTTTCTAGCTTCCTAGGTGCTTTTTCCACAATTCAGCCTCAAAACAAGCCACTACAGGTGAACCTACAGGATGTCCTAATGCGTCCTAGAGGATGTCCTGTATTCCTACAAGATACACCGAGAGAAAAAGGAGGGATTTGGAGGGTGATGTAAAGCTTGGGGAAGATAGATGGTGGATGAAATGAAGCAAGGGAGTGCCTAGGGCTCCTTCAGAACTCAAAAACAGAGTTGTGAGATGGTTGGATTTGCTCAACAAGCTTGGAGAAGTATTCTTTTGGAATGATGAATTTAGTGAGGGATTTAGTGAAGAAAAGTGATAAACATGGATGGATGAGGTTGGGATGGGTTTGTTTATCATGAAATCTCTCTACACTGTTGAAACTCCTGCCCTACATCAATCATTCATATTTATCCATAAAACATGTAAACAAGAATCTTTTCAATTAAAGCAGTATGGGGGGATGCAGGAACCAAGTTTCCGCACCCTGAGATGGTTGTGACCAGTTTATTCCTTCTATTCCTTCTTTCACATAGGTCACTTAGTTCTAGGGCTCACAAGACTAGCCCTATACTTCGGCCTTCAGTACCTCCGTGAAAGGGTATGATTGGCCTTCGCACAACGCTAACTTGCGGCTTAGGTACTTTCGCGGTGCTAAAGCGGCATATAGAAGAGATTCCCAAGTAATCATTAACTGTTTAATTATCTTGCTAAACAATCACAGTTAGCACTGCATAAACATATATCCTTATTTTCATTCAATTATCCAACGTGATTACATACATTCGTGCATCATATAAATATTATAAATGAAATTCATATATAATATGACAAGATGCATTAACAAGAAATAAAGAAACAAAGTTTGTAAATAGCTTCTCTATATTGATATCTTCATATGATTACAGACTCTATCCACCTCGCACACACAACTGCAGGGGCGCACTCAGCTGTAGACTTCCACCCTAGGCCTCTGCGCACTTAGCTACAGAGCCTCTACCTACGCTACGACTCGAAACTTAGACTTCTTACTTCAAAGCTATGACTATCTAACTCCTATCACTACTTAGAGCTTACTTACTTAGCTCTTTTTATAAAATCTCATGGTCATGTAGAAGTTCCCACTGTAGATCAACAGATTATGCAATATACTAAAGCACAATACAAGATCTACTTCTACAACACTTTGCAGAAGCTCAATCAAATTGAGCAAGATCAAGAGAACACATATAACTGATAAGAAGAAATAAATCACACATAACACAGAAGATATAACCAGGGGAAAGCCTCAGCCTAAAACCCCAACTTTGTATTATCATACAAGTGGAAATATAGTCTGGATTACAAAAAGAATCAACTCACAAGCTATCCTGCTCTCTTTGCAATCCCTCTGTTTCTCATAGACAGTCAAAGGCCTCTCTAAAACCTTCTCCTCTGCTCTCCAAGCCTCCTATTTCTTTGCGCAATTCTGATTGGGGTCCAGTGCAGCCACGTGTGAATTGGCCTCTTCACACACTCACTAACCTCTGATCCAACTATGCTTGAAGGAGATAAATACTCATCATGGATGAGCTTCCTTTATAGGAAAAATATTCATCCAACTGATAGTACACTATCCCTTCTCTGATCTCAAATGGGTCTCTGTCTGAACTGACATGCATGAGTTATTCATGAGAGAATCTTCAAATATCTGAAGTGCAACAATTATATGCAGGCATGCATTAACTAACTAAACTCACATTAATTAAAACAAACTGTTTAAATCAAACTAACTGGACTTGACTCAGTTAACTGAGCCAACTAATTACAAATCAAATTAGAACTCATCTTTATCTCTTTAACTGATTGATAAATTCCTCAATTAATAGAGAAATTGTTGCATGTCCCCACATAGACTTCAAGTTTGATTTTCCTGAACCAATTAACTCGAGATGAATTAATTAATTAATTTACAAACCACTGTTAATATCAAATTCGAATTTTACTTCATATGTTTAGTCCAGGGACTGACTAAAATAGGAATCCATCCTGAACTGCTAAAAATAGAAATGCTATTTTTAGCACTTCCATTTTTCATTCCCTATTGCTCAATCCAGCACTGGTACCCAAACTGCTATTTATAGCAGTGCTATTTTTAGCACTTTTATTTTTAGCATTTCTTGTTGCTATTTTCAACAGGTCTGCTGACCATGGGTAGATCTTTTATAGCCAACTTTACTTTACAAAAATAAGGGTGGAAAACCCTTTATGACTCATGACACCTTTGCGCTCCGCAACCACAGCATGCGAAGACTTTACAAGTTTATTACAAAATTCGACCTAAAACATGGGTTATTAGCCCCAAAACTGTCCTTGGGGGATCCTGTTCCCAACAGGCCCCAAAAAAAAACATCATGACTCACCCTTGAGTCACTCGGCAGGCACAGAGATCTTAACACGAAGACCATCCATGACTCGTATGACCGCAACCTCAGCAGTGCACTAAGCTGCCACCTGCTTCGTGTCTTCGACCATCTACTCGATCACTGCTCCTGAACTATCGGCCTGAAGCTTTTGTTGAGTTGCTTGCAGAGTCACAAGCTTTCCTTCAATAGAGCCTGTTACTGTGTACGCCTCATCCAGCCAGGGCTTCATTCGTGCCTTCAACACTACTTCTTTATGTAGCGCTGCATCCACATGTCCTTCCAGCTACTTGGCCTCTTGTAGCTTTGTTACTCTTTGTGTCAGCACGATAGTTCACGCAATTCCCTTGAACTCATTATAGCATTGTTGTACCTCGCGCACTTCCGTCTCTAGTTGTTGTACATTGGGGTCCTCCTGCAAGCTTGTCAGGACCTCAAATGAGTGCTCAAAAAGTTGCGTGCAGTCTGCCACTGCACTGTCCACCACCGCTACTGCTTCCATGATAGCGGTCACCTGCTGCTCCTTTACTTCTGGCGGAGTTGAAGGTTGGGCCTTCAATAGAAACTCTATGATCTACAGGTTCAACTCCAACTAAACCCTCGCCATTTCTGTCCGAGCATCATGCACCCTTGTGGCCAGGTTGCAGACGTGCACCTCGACTGGTTCCTCCTCAGGAATGGCCAACTCTGGGACCATTCGGCATGCCTCCTCAACAACCTACATAATGTGCTTGTTCTGGTTGTTCGCATTGGTCACAGTGGCGATGGAAGAATCCCACTTTAAGGCCATCTGCTCATTTTTGAGCTGCTGCTCACTAATCACTTGGAGGGCGCGGTGCTCACGGGCCCTCAGTTTTGCAATCACTCCATCCTGTAAGAGGTGGAGCACTTCACCAAGGAGTGATGCCAGATTCAACCCTACTCACTTTAGGGCGCTAACAGTGGATCTGTCAACTTCATTCTCTGTGGTCAGTGCTCCATCAGGCAACTCTATCACGCTGGAGGCCTTTATGCGCAACATCTCGGCAGCTTCTAAAGTACCGATAGCAAGACTGGTAGACACCGTGCCAGCCTGTGCCGCACAGATCTGCAGCTCCTGCAGACATGTTTGGATAGCCCCCAAGATTATCTCTTGTTTCTGCTCAAACTGTTTTAGGACCTCCGCAGTGACATCCCACACCGTGTCACCGATGTCATGCAGATCACCCTATGTTAGCGTGATAGGGTCCAGTGATGTCTTAGTAGCCTTTGATTTCTTCGTGGACCCTCCTTTCTCCTGCTCCCTTGGACTCTTAATGCGGGCAGACGTTGCCTGAGGGTCTGTGTTGTGCTGCTCTATTTGCTCGTTCGTCTCCTCCTCTGTCTTAGGTGAAGGTGATCTCGTGCCTTTGTCAGAGCCCCACTCTGTTCCACCTATCTACTAAGTGGCATCACGCTCTACCTGGGCCTTGTTAGTGGCCTCCTTTTTTCTCTTTTTGGCCAGCTATGTCATCTTAAGCTTGGCCTCCTCCTTCTTTTTCTGCGCGACAGACTTGCTCCCTCCCTCCCACCGCCAAGTATGTTGTAGTGCACCACTCTGTCAGCCATTGATCAAGTACTGCATCAATGACATCCATTGCTAGGTAAGGCAAGTCATACCATTTCTGCGCAGGGTCCTTCTGCACCCTGATGGAAACATGGTGAAAGTTTTCTTTAAACTCTGCATAGCTCTGCAGGTTGGCATACACCGTAGGTGACAGCCGCGGTTTGCAACTGATGACCATGTGGATGTTCATCTCCATAAAGATCCAGAAGATCTTGTTGTCCTTGACGCGATGCGTGTCCTTGGTCCCCCACAGCGAAGCGTACTTCGCTGCTTCTAGTAGGTTTGGCATGACCGAAGGGAATTAACTGTCTTATGGCAGCTCCCACGCTACCAGCACAATTGGCAACAAGAGCCACGTGTAGTGGAATGTCTTGCTGAGCTCTTACGCTTCACGACAATTTTCTAGGAACTCGTCGTGAAGGTAGTTCGACCAGTTGAACTGAAAACCTTCAGCACACTGGGCTGCTAGCGCGATGATAGGCCCTTGCACCTCATCAGCGCGACACTTCCTCATCACTTTCCCTGCTAAAATCTGCGAAGCTAACTTTACAGCAGGGTCGCAGATGCTGGATATGGCATATCTGAGCAACTTCTTCACCAGCTTAAACTTTTCTTTCATGGACTCCGCGAGGGCCTACTCACCACCTTTTTCGCCAAATATTATGGCCGGATTTTCTCTAGTATAAGGCAACCACATTATCCTATGGATCAATCTATCTCTGATGGGTATTGGCTCCCCCAGCCACAGACACCCATCATGCACCAAGCACAACATCTGCTTGAAGACAAATATAGTAACCAGGGTGCAGTTGTAATGCGGGACTCAAAGCAGGTTGAGCAACCCTGCCTTGTCTACTCCTCTGAGCCACGTCCGCGGCTCCAATGTAGACATTCTGGTGTTTGTATCGATGATGCGACGCATCAACTGCTCGGTCGTTAGGTGTGAGAACTTCTCATGATTGAACAAGTCCCAATCTTCAAGTTTCAACAGAGGGAACCGCCCCATGCACGATCCTTCAAAAACAATTTCATCTGGTAACAGAGGGATTTGTAAAAGGAGCTTTCTCTCATTGATGTCTTTTGGCACCTTGATCTTACCCTTGCGCGAAGGGACATACTCAGGCAACTGAGTGATAGGGTCAGCACCCTGAGCTTCAACCTCTTCCACTTCTACTCCCACATCCTCATCATCCATCGGGGTGTGTTCGTTTTCTTCCTCCTCCAGCTCCAAATTGATGGCTTTGCCCTTCTCCTGTGCAGTAGACTTCAATGGGTTTCTTCTTGGCAATGCGCGCACTAGTATTGCAGGTTGCTTGCCCATCTTATCCTTTGTGGTCTCCTTGGTTCAAGTGGGCTTTGGTCTCGGCGTTCTTGGCGATTTAGGGACTTCAACAACCTCTGGAGTAACTACTTCTACCTCTATCTCCATTTCTGACACTGACTCCTCCGCTTCGATATCTATAGCTTCTGTGGGCGTCGACATAATTTTCTGTAAGAACTCCTGTGTTTCCTTTGGCAATGTCTCAAAATACTCTACTGGCTATCAGAAGTTTGTAGTGCTCACGATTCATATGCGCTTGAGAGCTCAACAACTCAATTCTCAAAATGCCAAGTGTTTTTTGCTAGACAACCACTTGTAATTTATGGGGCATTTTGAATTCAAATCCGACCGTTCCCCCCAAATTCGGTCCATTAATGCTAGATTGGCAGAAAATTTTCAAGGATATGAGCCATAAATTTCATCTTAAATGCCGGCCACCATTTCCATTTGGTCGCATTTCTACTGTCACATCATGAATAGTGACTTTAACGGTCACTTTTCGGCCGACCTGCACGATTTCTCCCTGGGTAGCGCAACTCCCTTCGCGCTATCACGAGCCCTGTGACACTTCCTTGCTTCGCACAATCCTCCAATCGCGTAGCTCTCCAGCCCGGGTAGTGTAGTTTATAGTCACGCGCCTCCTTTCAGCAACCTGGAGCGTTAAGACTATGCTACCTTCATGTAGTCACATGGCTGGACCACCGGTGTATGGCTTCAAGCGACTACCATTCACCTTTCCAGGGAATGGTTCTCCATTCAATTTGACTAGCTGTACTGCTCCTTCGTCGGTAATCCCCTTAATGACATAGGGCCCTAACCAGTGCATTTTGAACTTCCTTGGAAATTTATCAAACTTACTATCATATAACAAAACTAGGTCATCTACCTTAAAGGTGCACAACTTAATGTGTCGATCATGCCATGCTTTTTCGCGCTGCTTTTGCACCTGTTGGTGAATTCCAGCCAAAATCTCTCTTCCTCAAGCTCCTCCAGCTACATGAACCTCTCCTCCAGGGCTCTGCGATTTGTCATACCTGTGAGTGCCACTATGCGCAAACTAGGCACAATATATTCCATAGGCATTACTACTTCAGCACCATAGATAAGCCTAAAGGGAGTTTGTCTAGTCAACTTCTTGCATGTCATCTCATATGCCCATAGTACTGCGGGTATGCGTAGGTCCCAATCACTTCGCTGAGCATTGCAAACCTTGGTCAGCGCATTCTCCGACACTTTATTGAATGCTTACATTGTCCTATTAGCCTGCAGGTGATAAGGTGTGCTCTTCTGGTGATATACCTGAAATTCCTCTGTCAGTGCACTGATAATCTCCTTCAAAAAGTGCGTATCGCAATCACTCATCAAAATCTTTGGACAACCAAATTGTGTCAGTACATACTCAAAGGGGAACTTCGCAGCAATCATGCCTGTGCAATCCTTCAAAAGCTGTGCCTCCACGCAACGAGTCAAATACTCCGTCACGGTGATAATGTACCTCGCTTCTGTCTTTCCTTGGGGCTGGATGGGTCCCACAAAATCTATCACCCATTTATCAAAGGGTTGTAATGTCATATGTGGATTTAGAGGCATCTCATCCCTCCGTGATGACCTGCCAGTCCTTTGACACACATCACACACTTTGCAGTAAGCTTTTGAATCCTGATGGAGGGTTGGCCAACACAACCCTACGCGTAGAATCTTCTGCGTGATCGCTCTCCCTGCATAATTTCCTCTCGTGATGCCCCCATGAGCGTCTGTGAGGATGCTACTTCTATCAAACTCGAGTACATATTGTCACAATATGTCATCAAACCCCATTTTGTACAGATGCCCAACAATGACAGAAAAATTTGCCATGCGCATCACTAACTTCGTCTTTTGTTGGATGGTGTATCCTTCCGGGGCAGTTCTTGTCATTAAGAAGTGTATGATATCTTCAAAATGACCATCCGCAACGCGCATTGCAAATAGTTGCACGTCAGGCAATCCTTCCTCCAAATTAGTGGGCTCTTCCCCTGTTTCGATGCGCTACAAATGGTCTGGTCTCGTGTTCAGTCGTCTAGGCTTGACAATAACTTCAAAATCATACTCCTGGAACAATAACAACCATCTAGAGATTCTCCCCCCCAACACAGGCTTATTGACTAGGTATTTCAGCGCAGAATGATCTGTATACATCTTAAAATAGCCACCCAACAAGTAGTGTCTAAACTTTTGGAGTGTGTATACCATAGCTAACCCTTTGCGCTCGGTGGTGGAATAGTTCTTCTCCACCTTGGATAACCTTCTGCTTGTGAACGCGATATGATGGTCCATGTTACGCAGTAATTTGTCACCGTTGGTCACCGTCCTTGTTACCCTTGCTTTCGCACACTGGAGGACACATTTATGGACCTGTGACCAGTGACACAACTTAAAAACACTTGCATTGGATTCTCCCAAGTATGAACTTCAAAGTCCCTGAAGACACCTTTTGCAGATTAGCCCTAAAAAGTGCCCTTTTTCTATTAGCGCGGGTCCACAGTGTCTTACCCACGCCAATGGCTCAGTTCCTCCAAAGAGGGCGTGCCCATGGACGCTCTGTCATAGAGCAAAGCCCGCGCCACCTAAATTTGGTTATGATTTTTAGCCAGCGTGCACTAAAGTGTTTTTGCCTTCTTTGTTCGTGCAGTTCTCTGGGGAAAAATCTCATGGAAGTGGTCGAGTGTCATCTTTTTATCCATGACAACCAAGTTCAGTGACTATTCTGGGACAATGCTAAATCTTCAGTAGGTGTCCGGATATAATGCATACTTCCTCCTCCTCCATCTATAAATGACTGTCACCCTGCATTAAACCAACTAGTTTTGCTAGAGCTATTGTGAGTGCCAAGTTTATGCTGGATTCATAGTGAGAATTGAGAATTATAGAAGGGTTATGCTGCCAAAATATTGAGAGAGAAGAGGTCACTTTGCAAGGCGTATTTAGCTGCTGGCCCAGTCAGAGGAGGTTCAACGTCAGAACCCTTTGGTTGTAATCTTTCTCTGTTTTTTACTGATTAATGAACGACTATCATTATGGTTCCACTCATGTGTCTTTTAATGGTATTTGAGTTATATCTTGTCTGACCGATATATAATTGCATATACTGGATTTTACGCTTGTGTTTGTATCGTTTTTTGCTTGTGCAGGTGTCCGTTTAACGTGGAGCGTAAGGATTGTGACCAGCCAAAGCTAAGGGACGGGAGCGACGTTCTTCTACACAACAACTAGCGTTGGATTCCAGGTAGATCATTCTAATCGATCTTTGATTTATGCAATTAGGAACCTGCGTGTAGCGTGTGTGATTGTTGCTAGACCCGTGTTGGGCTAGTGGGATCGCCTCTGTCCGCAGAGGGGATTTACCAGTTCAACAATTTGGCGACTCCGCTGGGGAAAAGCTTGTTGTTTGTTTCTGTATTGTTTGATTTGTAAATTGTAGACAGAGTCTGAAGGGCGGCCAGGTAGCCTTCGAAACACTCCTGCTATGCAGAAGTGAAGTAGATCAACGCCACTTCAGTCGATCTCCGGTTCAGTTTACAAACTGAACAATCTCAATCTTGCCTTGCATGTCAATTTTTCTCTCGTTTATTGGTCTGAATAGTTTTCTGGGTTGAATTTCTTGCTATTTTTTTGCTTTCTGTCCTTTTTAGACACTGTAAACCAAGCCTAGATCTATCTGTTTTGTCTTTTTACCTGGCAAACTTCATTAGCGCATTTTTTCTTCAGACAGTCGCGCTGATTGGTGCTTGTTGCTCTTAGACAACCCGCGCCAATCTCTGTTTAGCGCGAGTTGCAGCCTGACAGTCGCGCCAGACTGGTTAATTTTCTAAATTGGCTTGTTTGTCAGTCTTTTAAGCTTGGATCTGTGTCTTTTTGCTTCTTTTACACCTCCTGGAAATTTGTGGGACTGTTATCTAACTGGTTGTTCTTTCTATCCTTCAGTTGTTCGCCTTTGTCCATCGATTTTACATCTTAGCCCTTGTGGCTTTGTTTATCGAGCCTTCTGTCGGATTTGTGATTTGCTGATCCAGTCATTTTATTGATTGATTTCCACATTCCTCTAGTAGTTGTATGAGTTTTGCATTATATGCTGCAAGTACCTCACTTTTAGCTTGCTTGTTTTTACCTGACTTCATTGGGACTTCGATTACATAGTTCTTTGAAGATCTTGGTGTTTTCTTTGCTTTGCTGGGTTATTGTTCGTGTTTCAGATCTGGTTTTAGATTCCTTTGAGTGAATTATCTGTTTGTGCATATCTCTTGAAATATGTTAAGTGCATTATACTATTTTTAAAGAAAAGAAAAAGAGATTTTTGCTTTTCATTAATTAGCATTTTGTGTTAATTTTTGCTTTTAAAAAAGAAAAAGAAAAGATTTTCCTTTCTTGTTATTAGCTGCATTAGGATTTCTGTGATCGTTTTTGTTTGTATGAAACTCTCAACTCTTCTGTAGCTAGAATTCATTCAACGAAACGATACAATTTTCGCATATAGTTTCATTTAGGACATTTCAAGAGACCACATACGGTAAGACCAGAAACTGAGACTTAATCAAAGATAAACCATAAAATGAATTCAATGAACCTAACAATGCATTGAAACATAATGCTCACATTCTAGAGGTCTAGGTTAGAGACGTGTTCCGGCGTCGTTAAACCTGGTAGTTTATCGTTGAGTGGTTGGGTGATTCCTCCACGGTGAAACGGTAGGTGCCAGTGCGGACTGTGCTCCCACGTACCATCGAGTATATATTGGGAGACCCCTATAGGCTTGCAACCTTTGATCCATAGGAAGCTGAGTCTGCCGCCCTACAAACCGTAATGCACTGAACACAGCATTCGGGAAGATTGACTGTCGTATGTAAAGTCCTTGGCGTTCTTCTGATCGCTAAGGTGTATATAGCAGTTTTACGGATTGTTTGGAAAACCCTTTTACCTAGATTTCCAGAGTAGTCAGCTTTTGATCCTTTTCAGACTCTCTAAAAGAAAAGGTGTAAGTGAGCAGCTTGTCACTTTGCTCATTAAACAATCGAAGGAGACTAGAGTCATCTTTTCGTCCTTTTCTTGACTCTTTAAAAATGAAAAGGTCAAGTCAAGTGTCTTAAAATCTATTTGGCCACGATCACATTACCTGGTTAGATCTTGTGTGCGCTAGTTTGGGTAGGATTTCGTTTTGTTATGGCAACTTTTTCAGGGTCCACCAACCCAAGTTTCCCACCTGACGGGAATCCTGGTCATTTCCCTTCTCCTGGGAATGCTGGTGCTCTTTACATGGCGACGTTATCCCTTCCGGGGCTAACTGTCGGGTTGCCGGTTTGGTTATTTTCAAACTTTGTGGTCCCTACTGTGTCGGCTGATACTCCATCAGTCCCTCCACCTGCGCAACGTCATGTTGAACCTAAGGTGGACCCCTCCCCTTTGACACCCACTTAAACGTCTCCTTCTTCTACTTCGCCTGGTGAAAGTCTCATTTCGAGTACCCAGGTGGCTAAGAAGAAGAAGAAGAAGAAGTCTGCTAAGGGAGCGATTACAACCACAATAACAACTACAAGCACAACTGTTGTTCCATCACAGACAACAGAAGACGGACTCCTTCCCACTCCTCCGCAGAAGGTTAAGTTTCCTTGTCGATTATGCAAGGAAGACCATCTTCTTCGTAATTGTCCTGGTATTCCCAGGATCTTAAGAATATGGTCTCGCGATCCGGCCCACCCCTCATCGTCCACTGAAGCTCACAGCGATGTTATCTCATCCGTTGGAATACTAAGGGAAAAGGGAAGATAAGATTCCCCTGCAAACTTTGTGAAGGCAATCATTTCCTTCACCTTTGCCCACTCATGGACAAAGCCTCCTCTGTTTTGGAAAGTCTTGCAGTTCCCTCACCCCAACTCCCCGCTGGATATTAGCGTCTTTCTACAACTGCAGATCGTCCTCCTGCTGACCACAAGGTTGGTTTACATACCTCTCTTGTTCAGCCTCCTCTCCCTGAACCTGGCCCTACTCAGCCTGTTCCCGACCAACCATTGGTCGGGGAGCGTGTCGACTCGAGTTCACCACCCCGCGACCACCCTGTTCTAGAAGAGCGTCATGAACATGCTCTTCTCGTCTCATCAGATTCTCCTAAGTCCGCAAACGACCCGCTTATCCCAGCTGCTTCTGAGGGTCTTCCTTCGGTTCCGTTCGAGCAAGGGGGCAATCATACGATTCCCCCGCCAAGCAATTCAGCCATCTCCTTTGATTGGAGTCACCTCACCGCTTACCACCTTCCATCCCATGTGCCTTTCTAGATTACTGTGCATGCCTATGATACGGCCATACCTGGCACTGTTTTGGATGAAGGCGCGTCGGTCAGTCTCATGTCGTATACTACTTGGCAAGCTCTCGGTTCCCCGCAGCTCAGGCTGGTCACGCATACTCTGTTGGCTTTCGACGGAAGAGCATGTCCATCTCTAGGAGTCCTCCCGCAATTCCCTATTACTCTGGGAGGCAAAACCTTCTATATAGACGTAGTGGTTAGTGCTCTCGATTTCCATCTTCTCCTTGTTCGTGACTATATTTATGCCATGGGAGCCCTCGTCTCTTCACTTTTCCGTGTGGTTTGCTTTCCACACGATGGAAGGATTGTAACTATTGATCAATTATCTTTCTTTAGACCCCCGGTGCCCCCGGCGCCGTTGTCACCCCCTCCTGGTTCTCATCCACCGGTTGTATCTGGCCCCCCGCAGGTCAACTATGTGGCTACCCCTCCCATGCCTATATCCAGCACTGCCGACATCGTCAAT
>APFE031503045.1:62133-75060 GCA_000404065.3 Pinus taeda | reverse complement strand
TTCCCCTGCAAACTTTGTGAAGGCAATCATTTCCTTCACCTTTGCCCACTCATGGATAAAGCCTCCTCTGTTTTGGAAAGTCTTGCAGTTCCCTCACCCCAACTCCCCGTTGGATATCAGCGTCTTTCTGCAACTGCAGATTGTCCTCCTGCTGACCACAAGGTTGGTTTACACACCTCTCTTGTTCAGTCTCCTCTTCCTGAACCTGGCTCTACCCAGCCTGTTCCCGACCAACCATTAGTCAGTGAGCGTGTCAACTCGAGTTTACCACCCGTTGACCACCCTGTTCTAGAAGAGCGTCATGAACATGCTCTTCATGTCTCATCAGATTCTCCTGAGTTCACAAACGACCTGCTTATCCCAGCTGCTTCTGAGGGTCTTTCTTCGGTTCCGTTCGAGCAAGGGGGCAATCATATGATTCCCCCACCAAGCAATTCAGCCATCTCCATTGATTGGAGTCACCTGACCGCTTACCGCCTTCCATCCCATGTGCCTTTCCAGATTATTGTGCATGCCTATGATACGGCCCTACCTGGCACTGTTTTTGATGAAGGCGCGTCGGTCAGTCTCATGTCGTATACTACTTGGCAAGCTCTCGGTTCCCCGCCACTCAAGCCGGTCATGCAGACTCTGTTGGCTTTCGACGGAAGATCATGTCCATCTCTAGGAGTCCTCCCGCAATTCCCTATTACTTTGGGAGGCAAAACCGTCTATATAGACGTATTGGTTATCCAAAGTGCTCTCGATAACAATTTTCTCCTTGATCGATCTTTGATTTATGCAATTAGGAACCTGCGTGTAGCGTGTGTGATTGTTGCTAGACCCGTGTTGGGCTAGTGGGATCGCCTCTGTCCGCAGAGGGGATTTACCAGTTCAACAGTCCAGGTCTCCTCTGCCAGCCTGTGTCAGTATTACTCGCAGCACTATACATGATGCGTTGACATGTACATGAAACTCATTCTTCTAGTCCGGGAAGTCTAAAATCGGCGTAGTGAACTTTTTTTATTTTAATATATCCAAACTCTTCTTACAGTCCTTGTTCCAGCAGAATGTGACATCCTTCTTCAACAACTTCTCCATAGGTGCGGTGATCTAAGCATAGCCTTTGATAAACTTTCTATAATATCCCGTATGTCCTAGGGTAGCGCGCAACTGTTTCACACTCATCGACGTTTCCAAATTTAGTATCACTGTGATCTTCACGGGATCTACCATTAGTCCCTATCTGCAAACCACATGACCCAACAGGGTCCCAAAAGGAACACAAAATAGACACTTCTTCACATTGAGCGTTATTTGGTATCTTTGATAAGTATCTAGCATCAGGCGTAAACTGGCGACATGGTCTTTCACCAGCCCAAACACAGTCCAATCATCAAAGTATACTTCCAGGAACTTATGAATAAATTCCTTGAATGCAAAACAACTACACACGAGAAAATTGCAAGCGCATTCTTTAATCCAAACGGCATTATAGTGTACTGAAAACACCCCCACAGTTGTGAAGGTCATCTTGCTCCTATCTTTTGGTGCGGTTTTGATCTAATGGTACCTAGAGAACCCATCAGTGAAGGAATATGCTTCCTGGCCACCTACATTATCCAACACATCATCCGTGAATGGAGTCAAGAAAGGATCATGTATGCATGTGTCATTCAAATTTATCAGATCCATGCATATCCTTATTTCATCCTTCTGCTTCTTCTCATGTACCACCATTGGGCTTACCCAGTCAGATTCTTCCACAAGCTTAATGATGCCTGTAGAAAGCATCTTGTTTAGCTCTAAGCGAACCTTCTCCTTATACTTCAGATTGAGATGGTAAGGTCTTTGCTTAACCGGCTGCGTGTCGAGCTTCAATGTTATCTTCATAACACCTAGTCCCCCGATTATCCCTTTTAGATCCATAAACTTGGTAGGGAATAAATCTTGGTATTCGCGGAGCAATTCAGCGACCTTATCCACCGTTGCATCATCTCAGTAATATCCAATCTTTGTGAACTTGGGCTCTGTCTCCGTACCAATGTTTACTTGTTTTATTTTCAGTGGTGCTATTATATTAGGATTCTCAATCTTTGGTCCTTCAACCTCATGATGACCTTCTATTTCAGGGATGTTAATCTTTCACGGATCCTCATCCTGTTCTTCAGCGGTTACGTTATAGAATTCCAGCATGTGACTCAGCTGAGTAGCCCAATCAGGTTGAATCAAGTCCAAAGGATCCTGCGGTATCCTAAAGATTGTTGCTTTCACCTCTTGTAGTGCCTCATCGATACAGTCAAACCCATCTTCAAAGCTGAACGTCATTATGAATCCTTCGCGTAGAATATCCCATTCACCTGTACCATGGCAAAGCTCTGTTTCTACATATCAGTTCATCAGGATGACATCCAGGTTGTGACAGAACAAGTGGACCCATTTAGGTTGGGGCTTCTCTCCATAAGCCTGAGCCCATTTGGCCAAGTGCGCGCGTGGATCATCTTTCCCATCATATTTGTTTGTTACATGCACCTTTGGCTTCCTAAAGTGTGTTCTCATCATCCTCCTACATTCGCGCCAATCATCAAAT
This sequence comes from Pinus taeda, assembly GCA_000404065.3. NCBI lineage: Eukaryota > Viridiplantae > Streptophyta > Pinopsida > Pinales > Pinaceae > Pinus > Pinus taeda. The sequence continues at coordinate 72,491 of APFE031503045.1, read as the reverse complement.
CTTCCCTTGTGCGTACCCCACCATCTTGTGGGGGTAGCGCGCAGTGCCTAGTCCAACACCTGGAAGCGTTGCTTTTCTGGTACCTCCCTCTCAAATGCATCCAAAAGGATATCTACATCATTCAGGCCATCATAAGTGGGTAGATTTCTTACCTCTGATGACACACAGTGCAATGACCGAGTCATCATGTTACAGCTCAGTGTAGTTACTTCATGTAACCGATTCTGTTAGTGCTCTAATTCTTCATCAGAGTCTGAGGTGCAGGAACTCTCATGATCCCATGTAATTCGTCCATCCACTATTGGATTCACTCAATCTTGGTTTCGTGTTGTTATCTTATAGATACAGTCTAGATCATCATCGCTCTCATAATCGTGGTTCAGTATAGCGTGAACCTTCAGCAGGGTCTAGGGGTACTACTATGCGGAGTGATTTCTTCTCAAATATCATCTTTTGCTTCTTTAGGTTGATTACCCCATTCATATCAGTAGCCCAATCAATTCCAAGGAGCACAGGATAGGGGTTGCTGTCATCCACAATTTCTATTACTTCAAAGTTAGCCAGCACGCTCACACCTTCAATATCTACAGTCACCCCTTGCAGCCGCCCCATGGGGATAACCTTCTACTGATTCGCCATACTTAGCTGAATCGGGGACCACTGTAGCGTCGGTCTCCCCATATGTTCCCAAGTCTACTTTGGTAGGATGTTCACATCTAACCTTAGGGCCAAGATAACCTGGTCCATCTCACACTCTCCTATCTGCGCGGTTAGTCTCATCTCCCGTCCTGTCCTTTTTTTATGGTTACCAATCTTTCGTACTACGCGCGGCTCACATGGAGTGTTTTTGGCGCATCTTTTTATGAGATCCTATAATCCCTTCATAGCCCTGCTATCGTGCAGTAACCTCATGCAGGTCTCCAGGAAGGCTGTAAACATAGAGGGGTCCATCTCTTGATCAAGATTATCCTTGCTCCCTGAGGTGGAGGCCTCAGCGAAGCTCTTGTTTTCTTCCATGAATGTTTCGCATGCATGCTCCAAATCAAACTCAGCCTCCTTCACTGGAGCTTTGCAAACCCATGTGATGTCTTCAGGTTCTTTCCCCTTGTCATCTCCTGTTGTGATTCCACTTCGAAGCACTATATTCATGTTTGGATCCTCTTTGCGCGGCTCAGATCTCAACATTTGTAGGTTCTGAGTCGGTTGAGGTGGTAAAGCCCCTTTGTCATGTATCCTTGCTATCAGTGTAGGACAGTCTTTTGTTTCATGATTAAACATAGTGGAATACTTACACGACGGACCTGTTAGCTTAGTGCAATCATGGGCATGGTGTCCTGGTCCCCCGCAATTGTAGCAGATCAGTTGTCCCCAAACTCTGCCAGGTCCTCCTCCGCCTCGGCCTTGTCTGTGCCCTTGAAAGATTGTTTGCGTCATCCCTGTGCTCTGGTCAGGGGGCCACTTTCTACCTGTACCTTATAAGTGAGTGTTTTATCCATCATCAATTAATAGCTCCTGCAGTTGTGTTCATCATGCCCTACCGACCTACAAAAGTTGCAGAACAGTTGTTGCGGTGTCTGTACAAAATTCTGTAGCAAATGACAGTTATTCATGGCATGTTTTCCTGCTACCTGACATATAGCACACCACAATGCAGGCCCCACACTTGGTTTTTCTTGAGCTTCTGGCCTCAAGGGCATTGGTCCTCCTCCTACCAGGTAGTTCACAAAGACCAGGAAATGGTATTTGTCATACCCGTGACCCTTTCATTTCAGGCACCATACCTCTTCGTGCACCTCTGGTCGAATTGTTTTGTCTTTCTTCAAACTTTGCATCTCAAGGCAAAGATTTTTCAAATATGCATGGATCTGCTGAACCCCTAGATTTGGATCTTGAATCGATGTTTCATGTAGTCTCATTGCAATTTCCAAGGCCTCTACCTGAGTCTTTATCTTTTGTTGTGACAGCGCAACCCTTAGATGTGGCAGGAGTGAAGCCACAAACCACTCACGATGCTATCTGTCTATTAAGTTCATGTTAGCTTCACAAATCTTACACTTCACCTCTGATCTAATTCCGAAGGTGTCTCACCTGGTTGCATCACAATTTCCTTGAACCCCACAATCGAATGGGCTTCAGATTTAGGCCTACTGAATTCTTTATTCAGCGCCGTGTGGATGTCTGCCACTCTAGCATTTGGGTTATCATTAGAGTGCTTGATGTACCAGGTTAGCACACGATCCTGCAGAGCACTAACCAGTGTTTCCTTCTTCATGTGATCATCTGTAACGCCTTGAGCTTCACATACGACTTTCACAATGAACTAGAACTGGTATGGGTCCTCATTTCCAAAGCCTTTGAACAAAGGCAGCTTTACTGAATTTGCCATACTGAACTGCGGTGTAGGCAGAGGCGATACGGCTGAAGTCACAGGTATTGGTGGTGAAGTTAGGGGCAGTGTGGGTGGAGGTGGCAGTCGCGAGAATCCTTGTCTTATTAACTGAATAACACTTCATAGAGAAGCTTGCACTATTCCCTCTTTGTCACCTCGCGGAGGTGAAATCAATGGACTATATTCAGGACCCTTTCTTCCTTCGTTCCTGTAAGTTTTCCCACTTTGCGTAGCTCCAAACATCAAGGTAGTTGCACAACTCGTTTTTTGCACAATAACATTTTAATCCAAGTATTCAAAGATTTCACGTACTTACCTCGGGACCTTTGAAAAATCACCGCTTCGCGTCACAGTAGTGGACTGAGGTGTCGACCGCCAATTCAGTACAAATCCTCCTATGACGCGATCGAGTCAGTGATCAACAGCACGAGTGATCTTATCCTTAGATTCTTCCAATTTCTATTCTAGCTCCGGGGTCCAAACAATAGGACCATCAAGTTTCCACCTTCCTTGGCTATTTGTTAGCTTCATGATCCACTCATATAGCTCAACCGGAAAGGAGTAGAAAAAGATCTCGTGTATTTCTATATATAGGTACCTGTCCAGCCACTATTCCTTTTTCAGTCGCGGGCTTCTGTTCTCCTGTGCTGTGAATTCATGGATCTTCCTATCCAACCAGTCCCTGATCTCTTTCTTGCTTGGATTCCAGTGATATGACATCACACATCTCTTATGCAAATTTTGGTCCCCGCAATGGAACCATTTGTTGGCTTGGTGGGGCCTGACCCAGGTTCAGCATTAATTAGCCAAACAAATCCCTACACTATTGGCCCTTTCGGCATCAGCCCGCAGAGCACGGACCGAAGTCTCACCCGAAGCAGTATGGGGGGATGTTGGAACCAAGCTTCTACACCCTAAGATGGTTGTGATGTCGGTTTATTCCTTCTATTCTTGCTTTCGTGCAGGTCACTTAGTTCTATGGCTCGCAAGACTAGCCCTATACTCCAACCTTCAGTACCTCCGCGAAATGGTATGATTGGCCTTCGCGTAGTCCTAACCTGCAGCTTAGGTACTTTCAAGCCACTAAAGAGACATATAGAACAGATTCCCAAGTAATCCTTAAGTGTTTAATTATCTTTCTAAACAATCACAGTTAGCACTGCGTAAATAGATATCCTTATTTGCATTAAATTATCCAACGTGATTACATACATTCACACATCATATAAGTATTATAAATGAAATTCATATACAATATGGCAAGATGCATTAACAGGAAATAAAGACACAAAGTTTGTAAATAGCTTCTCTTTATTGATATCTTTAGATGGTTACAGACTCTATCCGCCCTGCGCACAAGCTGCAGGGGTTCGCACACTCAGCTGCAGACTTCCACCCTAGGACTTTGCACACTCAGCTGCAAAGCCTCTACCTATGCTACGACTCGAAACTTAGACTTCTTACTTCAAAGCTATGACTATCAGACTCCTATCGCTACATAGAGCTTACTTAACACTTTTTATACAATCCCATGGTCCGTGGACCATGGGTAGATCTTTTACAACCGACTTTACTTTAAAAAATAATGGTGGACAACCGTTTATGACTCATGACACTTTCACGATCCGTGACCATAAAATACGGAGACTTTACAAGTTTATTACAAAATTCAACCCATAACATGGGCTTTTAGCCCCAAAACTGTCCTTGGGGGATCTCGTTCCCAACACTAAGGAAAACAAAATTTCATGAGCTAGCTGCCTATTTCCTCGTGTAATTCTGTATATAGGCACCTGTCTAGCCACTATTCCTTTGTCAGTCGTGGGCTTCTGTTCTCCTGCGTCGTGAATTTGTGGATCTTCCTATCCAACCAGTCCCTTATCTCTTTCTTAGTTGGATTCCAGTGATACGACATCACGCATCTCTTATGTAGATTCTGGTCCCTGCAACAGAACCATTTGTTGGCTTGGTGGGGCTTGACCTAGGTTCAGCGTTAATTAGCCAAACAAACCCCTACACTACTGGCCCTTTTGGCATCAGCCCGCAGAGTGCAGATCGAAGTATCACCCGAAGCAGTATGGGGGGATGCTGGAACCAAGTTTTTGCACCTTGAGATGGTTGTGATGTCGGTTTATTCCTTCTATTCTTACTTTCGCATAGGTCACTTAGTCCTAGGGCTCGCAAGACTAGCCCTATACTTTGGCCTTCAGTACCTCCGCGAAAGGGTATGAATGGCCTTCGCGCAACCCTAACCTGTGGCTCAGGTACTCTCGAGCTGCTAAAGTGGCGTGTAGAACAGATTCCCAAGCAATCCTTAAGTGTTTAATTATCTTTCTAAACAATCACAGTTAGCACCGGGTAAACAGATACCTTTATCTGCATTCAATTATCCAACGTGATTACATACATTGGCGCATCATATAAGTATTATAAATGAAATTCATATACAATATGACAAGATGCATTAAGAGGAAATAAAGACACAAAGTTTGTAAATAACTTCTCTTTATTGATATCTTTAGATGATTATAGACTATCCGCCCTGCGCACCCAGCTGCAGGGGTCTACGCACTCAGCTGCGGACTTCCACCCTAGGACTCTACAAACTCAGCTACAAAGCCTCTACCTACACTACGACTCAAAACTTAGACTTCTTACTTCAAAGCTGTGACTATCTAACTCCTATCGCTACTTAGAGCTTACTTACTTAACTCTTTTTATACAATCCCATGGTTCGCGGACCATGGGTAGACATGTTACAACGGAATTTACTTTACAAAAATAAAGGCAGACAACCGTTTATGACTTATGACACCTTCACGATCCACGACCACAAAATGTGGAGACTTTACAAGTTTATTACAAAATCCAACCCAAAACATGGGCTTTTAGCCCCAAAACTGTCATTGGGGGATCCTGTTCCCAACACTAAGGAAAACAAAATTTCATGAGCTAGTTGCCTATTTCATGCATGGGAAAACTTACAGAATAATAAGAAACCTTGATGAGATCTAATGTGAGAGTGAAAGCAGAAATGATAGTTAAATCCTATTCTTGAAAACTAGTAAAATGCTGACCTAAGTAACAGAAAACTCTAAATTCCTTACGAAATCAGAATTTTGTCTTTTTGGGACTTCATAGCAGTTCGTTCCTCAAACCATGGTCCATGAAGGGAGAAGTGAGGCCAAATCCACCTACTAACAACTTTTTGATATTCCTTTATATTCTTAAGCTAATGTTGAAGTAATGCACAAATGGAAGCAAACTAATCAAATCCACAACTACTTGTAATGAAATAATGCTAAAGACAATTCAACCATTAATCTTTGAAATCAACTAAGCATGCAAATACAAGAAGAGAGGCTAGGTTTGGGCCCTAACCCAAGAGCTCCAGCCCTTTGATTCAACTCAGTGCTAGATCAAGGAAATGCTCATTCTTACTATCAAATCAGAAAATTACCTAACAATGTCTTCCACAAGTCTTGAACTCGAAAATGCCTAGTGTTTTTTACATCGAAAATTCGAATCCTAGTGAGGCTCTAGGCCTCCTTATTTATACAACTAAATTCTCCAACGACTTCCTTAAATCTAGGGAGGCTCGGCTCCCAAACTCAAGATGAACTGGCTCTTTAACTATCGTTGGCTCGACTACCTTTTGATCTTCATGACTTGGGTGCTTGTAACTCTGAGCTAGTGTGATTTCATGGAGGAATATTAGAATGGCTGAGGAGTAAATGAGGAGGAACTTTCTCCTACAATCTCTCCTCCTTGTATCATTCAAGTTTCAACCCTTAATTAGCCAAAATTTCCATGATTTTCTCTCAGAAACTTGCGATCAATGCACATTAGTCCACTAGGCATAATATCTCAATTTGACTCATCTCATTAAGCAAAATATAAACAAAATATGTACGAAATTATGAGAAGAGTTTATTTGAATAAGCTAGGAGGTGTATTATGGTCCATATAGTTACCTAATGATGAGGCTCATCACCGGGTATAAGAGATTTGATCCCTCTTGGGTCTTGCTAGATTCGTGGTTAAGATGGATCTATACTGGTAAGATATTTGCACCTCAAGAGATTTGATCCCTCTTGGCTCTTGCTATATCTATGGTTAAGATGGATCTATACTGGTAAGATATTTGCATCTCAAGAGATTTGATCCCTATCGTCCCTTGGTAGATCCGAAGATAAGATAGATCTAGGCTAGTTTAATTCCCCCCTTTAAATAGGTCATATTCCACATGAACACCATGGGAAATACCATGGGTTCTCATAAACCTATGCTAAAAAACCACCAGTAATTTGACGAAGTCAATTCTACCTTAACAACCCAACAAAAGTTAATAATAAAAAGATAATAGATCCGAAGTTAAGATGGATCTAGGCTAGTTTAATTCCCCCCTTTAAATAGGTCATATTCCACATGAACACCATGGGAAATACCATGGGTTCTCATAAACCAATGCTAAAAAACCACCAGTAATTTGACGAAGTCAATTTCACCTTAACAAACCAACATAAGTTAATAATAAAAAGATAATAGATCCGAAGTTAAGATGGATCTAGGCTAGTTTACTTCCCCCCTTTAAATAGGTCATATTCCATATGAACACCATGGGAAATACCATGGGTTCTCATAAACCTATGCTAAAAAACCACCAGTAATTTGACGAAGTCAATTTTACCTTAACAACCCAAAAAAAGTTAATAATAAAAATATAGCATAATTTTTTTATTTTTTTTTAATCTTTGACAAGTTGTCTATGATCCTCCAAGCTTGACCTATGGCTTGAGAAACTGTGACCCAGGGGCATCTAATTTATACTTGAAGATCGCACCCGGCCTGAGCCACACTAGCCCTAACCTGACTGGATTTTTAGGATATCTCCTCCCCCTAGCACGAGTGCAATAGCCTCTGTGAAGTTTGATCCTGAGCCGCCTTGCTAACAAGGCCCATCCTCAATCGATTGTGCTAGTGCAACATGACAACTTAGAATTTTTATTTTAACACAAGATTATTTTTATTTTTATTTCATATTTACCTTAACTACCCAACAAAAATTCATTAAAAAATATTAACATAGAATTTTTAGTTTAACACGAGGTTTTTTTTCTTTTTCTTTTTTCTTTTTTTTTTGGCTGAATCAAAATGTTTACAAGACAAGACATTACAACATCTCTTACATATTGGGCTAGAGAGCGCCTCTCAACGCAATTAAAATTTTCAAAGTCTTATTCCAAAATAGACATGCCTATCAACTTAATTAAGATCAAAGTAGTAGAAGATTATTAACTTAACAGTAAAGAATTATGAATATTGCCACTGTATCCACAAATTATAGTAGAAATATGTGAAACAGTTATGCACACAGTTTTGTATTTTGCAAAGGTTGCAATAATATCTTCAAGTAATGGTTTAATAACTTGTATAGGTCAATATTGAACTAATTGTAATAAAAAAATAAATAACATATTATGATCAATATTCACCCATGATATTGTAACAAAACTTATTTATAAGTTAATAATATACATGTTAAAGTGGGGGTGAATATCCAAGGTTAAGAATCTTGTTATATTGTAAGTTTATTATAAGATCTTTAATGTTATGGTCTAGTAAATTGTATTGGTCAATATTGAACTAATAGTAATCAACAAACAAATAAGACCTTTTGATCAATATTGGCCCATGGTATTGTAACAAAACCTATTTATAAGTTAATAATATCCATTGTAAAGTGTGGGTGAATACCCATGGTTAAGAATCTTGTTATAATGTATGAAGTTTTTATGTGTTTATTAATTAAATTTAAATATGGTTTCAAAATCATTATTAGTCTTTTATCAAAGCAAGACTCAATTTGTTTGATGATCATTATTAGTTTAGCATTGACTAATGCAAACTATAATGTTTAACTTTGAAAAATAAATACTTATTTTTCAATATTATTGGAAAAAAATATTTTCAAACATTTGATTGGACCATAACTTTAAGGTCTTATTACATCCTTTGCATAATATAATATTATGTGGATATCTGCCTTATGTGGATATCTGCCTTACATATTTTATGCCACAATTTATGGATATGGTTGCAATATCCATGCATGATTTGTATAAATTTGTGTAGTGTTTCTTAAGCTTTGCAAGAAAACCATCCAAAAATAAAATCCTTGAAAATAACTCTTTTTTTTTTCTTTTTTTCATTTTTTTTTGGAAAAAATCATAGTTTTATTCAAATTTTAAAAAGTACACTTTGAAGATGCTAAAAAGAATTTGGTCACGCCAGGCAATGACTAGTGCCCAATAAAAACAAAACTATAAAAGAAAAACAAAAAATAAAAAACTACATTTGGGAGATAAGTGTGAAAGCACTTAACTACCCTTTTATGCTCTTTTTTTTCTCCACTTTTCACCATCCACCATGGTTGGGAAAGGTAGTTACAATACTTAATTGATTCTCTTTTGCAATCATAGGGAATTCTTTATCTAAATATGAACTCTCTGATGCATGGATTCTTTTAATGTCGCATGTCTCCTTTACAGGGGAGATCTTATCCTTCTGCTACAATGGAACTCTAGTTTATGTTGATTTAATATTTTTGTGCTTGGAACCATAGTTATGGCCTTCTCAACTCCTCTTCCACTAATGTTTCTTGTGGATTCTAATCAGAACTACTTGTAGGATTCTCCGTATTTTCTTCATCTTCTAGTTTAAAGAGATATTGTTTTGAGAATTGCCTTCCTTTGGCTTTTGGGTGTGTTTCTTTTTTCTTTTTGGATCATTCTTTGCCTGAGGACACAACTTTTGAAAGTGTCTTGTTTATAGACAAATACAACTTTTTAAACATTGTATTTTCAAAATATAAGGTTGGGTCCACTAAGAGCCGATATAAATCATAAATATACGATTAGGTAACCCTTTATTAAGGTATACTTTGACACAAATCCTGGAAAAAATAAAAATCCCTTTTGTGGGTCTATCCAGATCTATCTTTATGAACTACCCTAATGAATTTCCGATTCCTTCTAGCACTTTGTGATGCTAAAAATGAAGGGTAAGATTATGTAATTTGACCTAAACATGCATTTTGGAAACTACTATTGTTGTTGGCGTCAAAACCTGGGAGCCATGGGGTCATAAAGAGGCCTGCGCTACCTCGAAAGACATGGACCTTCTTTTAAAGAAAATAATATCCTTCATTGAATCAAAATTTACAACAAAAAAACCCTAGAGCATAAATGAATCTCATAATCTATATTCCAGGTGGAGAAAACCCATTGATGTATATCCTTCGATTTGGGCCAAAATTCGTTGAATCTACAAATGACTGCTCCAAATTTGAAAGAGGGTCAAAGTGAATTAACCTCTGTAAGGTTTATAGTCATAGTTGGAACCTGATTCATTTGTTCCACAATGTAGGGTCTAGGAATATTAAGGATCTAATCATTTTCAACCTTTCTTTTTACGTCATTTGTAAATGATATGGGACCCTTGGAGTTGGTTCCAAGACAACGTTCTTGCAGCTTCAAATTTAGGATAATGGATGAATCTTGAACTATGCCATATTTGTGCAACTTAATAGCATCTTGTAGTGCTCTCCTTGTATAAATCAAACTTTAAAATTTTGTTGGGATTCCCAATTTATCCTGGATAATCTGCTTCAAATCTTGCACCAATCCCCCATCTTGAACCCTGATAAGAGTCGATCTCTACTATAGGGTTTTCACATAAATTTGAAAAGTTCTTTCTTGTCCAGATCTAAAATAGGAGCCTCCAAATCCATATCTAATTGGAAACCCTCATGGGCAGATGATTTAAACTTCAGATAACCCACCTTCAAATCCTCCTGTTGGGCTGTGTTATATTCTTTCCACGACTAACCCACGTAGTGAACCGGGGGGTTAGAGGGGGGGGGCAAAGCCCCCCCTTCATTGTGTTGATTGCGTAGTGGCAGCCCCCC
>APFE031503045.1:36324-57655 GCA_000404065.3 Pinus taeda | reverse complement strand
GTGGGAAATATCTGTGTATATGTGTTTTATGTGTTATGCTCTCGCATTGTTTATTTTCTTTGTTTTAGAATTCGTATGCAGGTAATTTCTGTAAAGGGTTAAAACCTACACCTCCAACCCCAAAGCGCCAATACCAAAGGCCAAATATAATAGGGATCCATATATATGCAAAAACAATGATTGGGGAGGCATGATAACAGACTCCCTGAAACGTATAGCCTCCATGCATTAGTGATCTCATCGATCTGCAAGTCTAAGTTCACCAGATGATACCAAACAAAAATATAACCCTTGATCCCTGAAGACATTATGTTTGGTGTTACGGAGATGTGAATCCATTGCGAGTATCTTCATAGATTTTTCGTCTCGGATCTCCTAACAAAATCCACGCCAGGCCAAATCCTTTGGCCTTCAGACTTTCATGTGCTTAAAAACTAAGCCTCCTTTTGCAAAGATTTCTATGATCCTTGTCATTAGTAGCAAGCACTTTGGCTGCTATGGAGATCGAAACCCTAGCACTGCTCCGGAATGCCATTTCTCTCACTCCCTCAACCCCTTGAAAATAACACATACTCAGGTAAATAACATATTTATCATAAGTTAATTCCCATCATAATTTAAACAAGTTTTTACATAAAACATGAATAGATATAAGATGCAAATAAATATACTTATTAGGAGTTACTTCCCAACATTATTTATGTTTTCCTCAGCATTTATGTAGGAGTAAAATTGTAAATGTGTAGACTTATTAGTGGTTACTACGCGCCAAAATTTATGTAAGTTCTTATGCGTGATAAAGAAATGTACTTATCCACTTCACATCTTAATTTATTAGTTCCTAACAAGACTATAAGATGATTTGCCTATCGGCCACTATTAATTTAGCATTGACTAATTTGACTAATTTTTCCCAAAGCACAATTTCTAACTTTAGTTAAAGGGACTAACCTACCCTACAAAACAAAATTACAATATAACAAATTGAGCCAACATTTAAATGTTTATACTCATTTACAGACACTAAAACATCCCCTCCATACTGGGCTCTAAAGCATAAAACAATAGTAGTTTCCCCTCATTTTTTTCCATCTTATTAAACTTATTGGGTCTATTTTTGTAAATTCATTTAATTAGTGTTTTTTAACATTGTTTCGATGTCCTTAATTAGTCAAACAAAGGAACTTTTTTTTTCAATATTTGCCATATAATTTTTAAATTTATTTTTTATTTTTTAGTTTTCCTTTGATTAGATTAGGTAAAGCTATTTCCATGTGACAAAAAACTAGACATTTTTTCAAGGAGATGAGATATATAAAAGACTTTGATTGTAATTAAGTGGAGATTTTATAAACTTAAAAGGTAATGAGTTTAAAAGGTTGAGATTTTGGAACAAACTTAATCCATAATCAATGGAGGCTTTAATGGAATTTTTAATGAATTATTTATTACAACATTTGAACTACTAAATAATAAAGATTAATTTAAATTACTAATACAAATTGAAACTTCACTTTTTAACCTTTGATGAGTTTGTTATTATTTTTAGGTCATTGCTTTTTGAAGAACAAATTAAACTGGTTGGATTTTAATTTATTTTGTAAACGTGGATTGGGAGATATAGTATATTATGTAAAAAGTTGAGATCATTTTCAATCAACAAAATTAAATCCCAAAAACTTGTGGTATTTATAGCTAAATGGCATTAAAACACTAGATTCATGATGGTAGGCGACAAAAACCAGTAAATTGATATACAAAATTCTAACAAAAATGTTTACATAGTAAATTTTATAGAAGGTCTCTAAAAGCCATAAAAATCTAAAAAAACATATACTAATTGGGTGGGAGGATAATGCCATTGCCTTCTATCACTCCAACCAACATTGCAATGATTGGATCCTACACTTTCTCATTAAAATCTAGTATATCTGGCATTGTTGCTTCCTTGCCCTATTTCACTACTAGTATTTCCTTGAAAATTGAGGGGCTACTCGAGTTACCGTTGGTCAGTTTACTAATGATGAATCAAAGGGTTTCATATTCCTCCTCTAGTTTGCATATTTGCCTCTTCTACATGACCACTATATCCATGATAGTATCCTAATGCTCTATTGAATTACTGCAATGCCCCATATCAATCGCCACATTTTTGTAATATGTAATTAAGACTTATAATGTTGGAAGGACGAGCTTGGTTATTTTGCTAGATGGTTAATTGTGTAATGTTTTATTATATTTATCTATTAAATGAGAAGAAGAAAGCAACTAACGTAAGTATTGATGCCTTAGAGGGGAGCTTAATTGAGGGGTAAATTATGAGGGGGATTGGAGAAACTTCCGATCTAACTAAATTGATTGACCAGATGACTGATGTGACAATTGAATTACTCATGCCACCAATAGTTATGAGGGAATGGGGAAAGTGGTACTAAGCTCCCCCTAAAGTATGGGCTATGTGTCCCTTCCTAGATACTTCTGGTTTCCCACGTAACCCAAGGAAGGGACTTGAATTTTCGATGGTGGATAACATGCATGTGGAGGAAGAAGAAAATTTTGAAGGTGAGGAGAAGAGAGAGTTCATGTGGTTGGGAAGAGAGCTTAGAGAATGTAGAAGGCAGAACAATTGGACAACATAGACGTAGAGGAAAAGAGAGAGAGAGAGGGAAACTATAAGAGAACCCTAAACCTTGTATGTGAAGGAGAGTGACCTTCACATTCTTTACCCTAAAGTGAACCCATAGAACCATGAGTGGAATTTCCCTTAAGGCATCGAATCTAGCTCAAGGGTGGCTAGCTGCGAGAAACCTACAGTGTAGTTATGCCTATGGTTGGGTGTAGAGTGGATCTTCCTTCATGTAAGACAAATCTAAAGCTTAAAGTAGATAATTAGGCTTAAATTCACATCAAATATCTAATTGGAATAATTTATCAAATTTGATGTGTTTTGCATGGAAACATTTTAAGTCGTAAGTATAGAAATTTTATTTATTTTTATTATTTTTATGGGGTGAATTCTATTAATGGAAAAAATTGGATTTTACATAAAGGATTACAAAATTCCAACCAGTCTCTCACATGGGAGACTAGACCATAACCAAAAATAGACTCCCCTTAAAGTGGGGAGAGATAGTTGAGAACTAAAGGAAATAAAAAATAGCCAAACTAAAATTAATACACTGGCCTAATTGGCCTTGTATAATAGTAACAAAACAGAGGAATTAGAAAACCATCACCATATCATAATCACACTGAAGGGTTCGAATTTGAGCCTGCAACCTCAATATGATCTTTTGGATCCTTTGTTACTTTTATTATCACTAGAGAAATGCCAAGATATTGCTTAAACTTGCCCATATTCTGATCTAGATCCCTCAAATGCTTGTGTGATTGTTCCAACAAGTAGAGAATGTCCATGCGGGCTTCATGATTGTCCAACAAAGTTTGCCCCAATAAAAACTTCATTTGCCATTACAAAACCACCGCCTGCATATACTGGTCGAACCAACCCCTTATATGACCTGTGTCTAGGATCCATTGACCCAAAGGGATCCTAAAACCCTCTAAGTCTTCATATAGTTAAAAAAACTATCGAAAAAGAAGAGCCTTTTAAAAAGTCAGTTTACACTATCAGGAGGCAAAAACATAGAGAAAACATTGAAAAACAGAGTATCGGTTGTATAAAACTATGTCGCATAAGAACTGTCGGATCTGGCCGATCAACGTTCCAGATCTGATCGGAAAATTGCAATCGTTGATGGCAAGCGGAGGCAATCGGGGGCTATCACATGACAGTTGCGATCGTGATCAACACGGGTCAATGAGGACCGTCAATCAAGTGTGCAGATCGACGGCCATGTTAACGCGCAATATCACAATCAGCAAACATAGAGGAGCACTTGCAAATGGCCTAGGGGTATGTGCGATGTGCGATTGTGATCAATCGCATCACAATATCGCATCAGAGCTACACAAAAGAGTGGGACTATATATATATGATGCGATAGCCGGACCCAATCAAATTATAAATGATAATCGATATATTTTGAGATCCATAAAATAGGGTTTTCCTTGGTACTTTACGTTTTCATTAAATAAACGAAATACAAAGGATAAAGTGCCAATGCAATTAAACCAAACCCGAAAGGGTTTATGAGTTCACATGCATAATATTTCAAGTTTGTTTAAAGCCATTTTACGGGGTTTTTTAGTGTTTAATGTGTTTTTTTAATACAAAGGAAACAAGTGGTATTTCGGATAGCCAAAGGTGGTAAGTGGTTTGGGCCGGGCTCTGCCCAATCCCATACAATGGCTGCCACATGTCCAGGCTAAGGAGAGAGAAAACCACCCGTATGGGACGGTTAACCCCCGTACGAAAAAGCCGCCCAAAATGAACCACAACCATTGGATCTAGATCAACAGTGGAGATGTGATAAGCGTTACAAAAGTGGACCCGATAGGAATATAGTGAGGATTTATAAAAATTTGAAGTCCGATGAACAGTGTTTTGGCAGAATTTCACAGTTTTGCATGTATTTCTTTGTGTAAACAGAGAATGACCAATTTTGGGATTTCAAAGGCCCGATGACCCATTCCGTTACAAAACAGGTGCCCACCATCCCTAAAAGCATTTAATAATGATTGCTAATGCTCAAAGGGGAATCTGAGCAAACAGAGGCTGGGAACCAGAAAGCCCGAGAAGAGGAAATGAATAGACATTGTCGATTGGCTTTAAAACCACAAAAGATAGAAGACATAGGCAAGCAGTGCTGAGACAGAGAGAAAACAGAGACAGAGAGTCAGTGAGGAGAGTTAGTGTACTCAGAAAGACTTGGGGGATCCAAGTAAAGCCTTATTTTTTTATATTTGTTGTGTGAGACTCAAATTGAGCTCACTTTTGTAAAAACTCTGCTTCTGAAGACATAATAGAGAGGTCACCACTGAAGGTTGGACCAGGAGACGTAGCCCAGGAGTGTTGGGTGAACTCCTTATTAAACTTGTTGTGTTTATGTGTGTTGTATATTATGTTCTTTAACTGCTTCATTGTCTATGTATTTCACAATCTTATCGATCCATTGCACAAAGTAACATAGGAAAATCCATGCACATGAGTCTGTAATACCTTAATAATTGTCTTAGGTCTCATTATCAGATCATCCATTCATCCCAATCAGTCAAAACCTCAGTGTCTGAGAGGGAGGTCTTATGATAATATGCTTCCCCCTTCCAAGATTCTTTGGAGATTTGGAGTAACAGATGATTCCGATGTCTAAACATCTAGACAACATAATTGTGCAATTATGCCATGTTGTTCTTTCTTCAAAATATTTTTCATTCCATTAGAACTGATTATCTTCCCTAGTTTCCCTGTGATGCCCCTTAATTCAATTTCCTTTCCTTCCCATTAAAATTTCAATAAAATTTCTTGAAAATCAAAGGCTGCCGTCCCCAAATATTGTAACCATTAGACTCTTAATACAACATCGGCACCACCCATTGGAATGGAAAGCATTGGACAATTCAATACATATTCCCCCATGGTTAGATTGGTATCATAACACTTCCCTGAGCAATTTATAGTTGCTCCATATGAAACCATCACTTGACACTCTAATGTTGGATATAGAAAGCAATTCAATTCCTTTTCTTATCTTACAATGAATAAAATTGTGAGTATTACCAGAATCAATCAATACTATTACATTTTTTTTATTGATAAATCCTTCTATCTTGAGAGTTTGGGGAGTGATAATTCCTACTAATGAATTACAAGATATGATCGTTTTCATTTCTTATTTCTTTGGGGTTGGTTCAGATGAGAATTGGGTAGGGCAAACATTAATTTAAATTGTCTTACATGATAACTACTTGTGTAACATCTTTACTTATTATCTTTGTTCATCATTGTGATAGTGTTCAGTACATCAAACAACTATCAAAATAATAACATCAGTGACACAGTAATTAGGATCCAAGCCAGGGTTAAAACCCCTCCTCTTGAGGGGAAAACTCGCAAAGACTCTTCTTATAGATACTTCAATTAACGAATACCAAGACCCTTCACAAAGATACTTGACACAAGTTCACCTTCAAGACAGTTGTGACTATCTATTGCATTCCTTGACATTCATACTTCAGTCCTTGTTCATCACATTGTATGCAACTATCACCTAGAGAGTCTTGGTATCTATCTCACACTCCTTGACACGATCTTTCTCCTTTTCAATGTATAGCAATGTCTTAGTCTTTATCTCGTAGTTCTTAACACGATATTTGACACAGTATTTTCTCCTTCACACTGTATGGCAGAGTCTCGGTCTTCATCTCATAGTTTTTGATACAATATTTCTCCTTCGCACTGTATGGGAGATTCTAGGTCTTCACTGATCTCTTTCTTTGGTCCACAAGAGTCTCTGAGTCTCGGTTTCTTCCAGCACTATTCCTCACTTGATCCCTCAACTGAATGACTATTGTCCTAGAACAAGCTTCGGTCCTTCATTGGTCCTTTGTTAATATTGCAGAGATGAGACACTTACACACTGTTGAAGCTTTTCTTCCTCACTGTATTACCCTTGTCACTTTGCACTGAGATACACGTTTTTGTCGATCAGATGTTTGAATTGCTTGGTGCTACAATGAGGTCAAGTCACTCTTTATATGGTGACTTATCCTTGTTATCTAGGTTGACATATGATCTTGGAGGTAAGCTGACTTCTTCACCAGGAGAATATAGTTTTTCTTTTAGCCGACCACAAGAGAGATATTGACAATGTCTTGGAGTGCAAATTTTTACATAAATGACATGTATTTCACATGTATAACATGACTTCTTAATTATATTTATGACAAGATGACAAACTCATAAAGACATCAAGAAGAAGTATTTGACCTATAATAAAACTCCTTACTCATGAAACCCATGATGCAAGTACTACAAAATACATTATCTTTCTCTTCTTCATAAATTCATAATTACAAGTCATTATGAATGCCTAACCTAGTTACATTCTACAACACTCCCTCTTAACTAGGGAGGTATTCATAATGGTACATGGTTACTCTCAATTTGAAAAATCTTATAAGAAGAATCTGATTGGTAATTCCATTTGTATAGCATCATATCACCAATATTGTCACAGTGCAAGGCCTTGAATAATAGCTCCATCTCTCCATGAGGCCATGAGCTACAATGTTGGCGAGACCAATGACTATAGACACCTTTATCATTTTCTCTCAAGTTACATACCCACTCGGGTGTTCATTGAGTATGGCCTTCTAGTACTATTCTTATCTTGGGTTCCCAACCCTCAAAGAATATTGATCCTCTTCCTCTCTCACACATTCCATTCCCAGGAGCTTCCAATTAGAGTTCCTTAATTGTAATCAACCACTTCATACTTCATATGAGGACATATTATGTTGATTTCATCTAGTGTGACTTATGCCTTCCTGCGTCCTTTCAGAGGAGGAGATCCTTTTCCCTTGATCATGCTTCTCAAAATAGAAGTAGTGATCCATGTTACTTACACCCCTAAAACATGACTCTATAATATTAAATACAAGAATACATGCCTCATTTTACCTTTAGGTCATCTAGGCTTCTTCCAATAGCTTCATTGATTAAAGTGACTTCAACCTCTTGATCTGCTTCATCCCTTATGTCATCATAACATCATCCATGAATTCCACAAGTTAGAGTTTTTGATGAAACACTTGCTTCCTTTTTAGATTACTAAACCCTCTGATGAGGATTCCATCAGAGAATCTTGAGGATCCTACATATCCCCATCCGGTAGATGTTTCCTTTTTGACTTGATGTATGATGAGCCTTGTCTTGGATGACTTCTTCCTTTCCTTCAATGTCCAATGAGGTTCCTAGGAGCTATATCCTTAATGTTTGACTGCCATGGATTTTGTTCCATCCGTCATTCATGATTCACCATGGTGATGTCACGAGCTCTTGTTTCTAACGCTCACATGATGCCACGATGCATCTTATTATTTATCACGATCATATCTATAACAAAAGCTTTAGGAGCTTATGATAAGACCCTTTTGTGAGGGGGGCCATCTTAATCATAGTATAGATTTGTTACTCCCTCTTTCCTTGGTATTTTTCCTCAGCTTCCTCCATCTTTCTATTGGTAAGAGCTTTCTTTCCATATAGCATTGAATATTAGTTATACTCTTCTTTCTTTTCTGAAGACCAAATTTTCTAAACTTCCCTTTCCTTTCTGAAAATGTTTGAGTGTTTTAGCCTTCTACACTTTTGTCCTCAACTTATCTTTTTCCACCTAGCATAGAAACCAAAAGTTGTCAAATGAGGCAAATCTCTTGTGCCATGGACATTTGTTACCTTGGTTATTATTTAATGATGATTATCTTCTTATCATCTCTCCAAATCTCACAATTGATATTTTATGAAGATATCCCTTCATTCTTCGATACCTTCAATATGACCTGCTTCATTGCATCATATATTTATTTGATGTCTCCAATATTGTTTTTGCGAGAGAACCTTAAGAGTCCCTTCCGATGAAATCAGAGGAGACCCTTTTATTGATATGCTCAATGACTTCCCTTATCTTTGGGGACTATGACTATCCTCCTTATTTCCTGTAATGACCTTCGGTTACCCAACCAACATATCAATTTCCTTGAAAAACGAAGTCATTTAAACCAAGGATTGATTATGAAAGATACTTACTTAGCACATGAAGAGGAGATCTTCACCTTGATTCTTCCTTGAATGAGATCCTTGCTTGAGCTACCTAGCATGACACAACTGAAATCCTTTTACAAGACTTCCTTTGAGACCTTCTTGCATTGTCCAACACCAAGCACCATAGCATAATTATGACATTACCAAAACTTCTTCATACTATATGTTATTGAGATCAATCAAGCCTTGAGATACTTTGACTCCTTACACATCTGATTCTCATGATCATTGATACAACATATGACACCGATCATCTTATGGTACTGTCATATAGATCAAACCAATCACTTTTTGAGATAAATTATAATAAAGTAGCAATAACAAGGTGAATGATGAGATTACTCTTGACATCGAGCAACATCATGTGGCATATTACTGTGAAATACTATTTTTGTTCCAGACTTCTTATTATAGAGGTTATAACATTTTTAGATGGCACCTATACAGTGAAGCATTGTCACTAGTACCATCGAAAGTTTAGCCATCTTCTTGACCGTGGTTATGAGATCTTTCTTGAAATGATATAAGACTGATGTCATTGTTATATTGAGAATTTATCCAAATTGTGGTTAGCATCTGAACTGAAGCCATCATGTAGACCATTCAAACTGCAACACCTATACTTGTAAAGGTATGCCAAGAACTATGTATCATTGAACCGAGACTGAGGGAGGTATCCGAGTATAGAGAGGACCCGAACCTATGATTAATGTATACTTTGACTGTAATTAAACCTAGCCCAAGACTATTGATTATATAGAGTTATACTAGATTTTCTTAGATGTCACTCTTTGAGTGTCACTGCAACTGAATGCCCTTGACTGAACCATAGCTCTGATCCCATGTTGAGAATTGGGTAGGGCAAACATTAATTTAAATTCTCTTACATGATAATTGCTTGTGTAACATCTTTACTTATTATCTTTGTTCATCATCATTACAATGTTCAGTACATCAAACAACTATTAAAGCAATAACATCAGTGACACAATAGTTAGGCTCCAAGCTAGGGCTAAAACCCCTCCTCTTGAGGGGAAAACCCACAAAGACTTTTCTTATAGATACTTCGGTTGACGAATACCAAGACCCTTGACAAAGATACTTGACACAAGTTCACCTTCAAGACATTTTTCACTATCTATTGCATTCTTGGTCATTTATACTTCACTCCTTCTTCATCACATTGTATGGCATTGTCACCTAGGGAGCTTGATCTCTATCTCACAGTCCTTGACACAGTCTTTCTCCTTCACAATGTATGGCAGATTCTCGGTATTTATCTCATAGTTCTTGACACAATTTTTCACATAGTCTTTTCTCCTTCGTACTGTATGGCAGAGTCTCAGTCTTCATCTCGCAGTTCTTGAAACGATCTTTGACATAGTCTTTCTCCTTCATACTATATGGCAGAGTCTCGAACTTCATTAATCTCTTTCTTTGATCCACTAGAGTCTCTGAGTGTTAGTTTCTTCCAGCACTACTCTGCACTTGTTGTAGCCCTCGATTGGATGACTAATGTCCTAGAAAAGTCTTTGGTCCTTTGTATAGATGAGACAGTCTTCGGTCCTTCATTAATATTGCAAAGATGAGACACTTATGCATTGTTGAAGCTTTTCTTCCTCACTGTATTACCCTTGTCACTTTGCACTGGGATCCGCATTGTTGTCGATTAGATGTCTAAATTGCTTGGTGCTACGATGAGGTCAAGTCACTCTTTATATAGTGACATTTTCTTATTATCTAGGCTGATATATGATCTTGGAGGTAAATTGACTTCTTCATCAAGAGAATATAGTTTTTCTTTTAGCCGACCATAAGAGAGATAGTGAGAATGTCTTGGAGTGAAAATTTTTACATAAATGACACATCTTTCACATGTGTAACATGACTTTATATACATGACTTATTAGTTATATTTATTACAAGATCACAAACTCCTGTAGACATCAAGAAGTCTTTGGCCTATAATAAAACTCCTTTCTCATGAAACCCATGAAGCAAGTATTACAAAATACATTATCTAATTCTTCTTCATAAATTCATAATTACAAGTCATTATGAATACCGAACCTAGTTACATTATACAACAGGTTCCTGGTGTATATCCTCTTCTTTTGATGTTTCTAGTTCATTTTCTTCCTCCTCTTCACAATCTATGTAAAATAATTTATTCTAAACACTTACGATCCTTAATGTATTTGTTGTCACAACTGTAATAAATCCCTTCTTCTATTTTTTCCTCTAGTTGTTGTGGTGCTAACCTTGTAGGTTGTGGGAGGCCAGGAACATCAACACTTCCATCTTTATAGTTGTGAGTGGTTGACTTCCTTGTTGCCATAATTTTTCTTTCAACTTGTATTTCCAACTTGAATGCTTTCTCCAATTAATCAGGTTCCCAAAGGTTAACCTAATGTGGCATGTTATCCTTTAAAGTCCCTATGAAGAGATCAATCATATGCTCCTCTGGAATATCATTTACCTTGATATTCAATCTTTGGAAGTC
Source organism: Pinus taeda (assembly GCA_000404065.3). Lineage (NCBI taxonomy): Eukaryota > Viridiplantae > Streptophyta > Pinopsida > Pinales > Pinaceae > Pinus > Pinus taeda. The sequence continues at coordinate 46,430 of APFE031503045.1, read as the reverse complement.
AATGTCCTCTGCCATTGAACCCTTTTGTTTGAGATTTATCAATTGGCTAAAGAAGGTATTTCTCTTTGTATCTTCATAATGCGATACCAATTATTCAGCAAAAATTATTCAAGTGATTGATTTACGATAACAAAGCCATCTATACCAGATAAACTGAATTTTTTCTAAATATAAAGATGCAATGTGTACCTTTTGTGTATGCGGTACATCATGTAGATCAAAGAATTTCTCCATATGTAGTATCCATGTTACTAAATCCTTTCCATCAAACTTCCTCATATCTATCTTTAGAATGTGGTGGGCCTTAAACCCAATGTTGGAGTCTCTAGAATCATATTTCATATTCCTTTTGTCCTCGTCCTAATTTTCATGGAGTACTTTGTCACCACTAGGAAGCATTTCTTGTAACAACTTTGTCAAACCTTCCATGTATTCTTTTAAACCATTCTTCAAAACTTCCATATTGCTTTCATTTTTTCTTCTATACCATCCATATTAGTTTCTTGTTCATTTTTGTTTACTCTTTGCGAGAGCGAAATTTGTTGCACTTGGTCTCGTAATTTTGATATATCATGTTGCATTTCTTCCTCTTCTTCATGCATCATAGTAGAGCTTTCTGGTTGCTTACTAGGTGTGTCCAATTTTTTGTTTTGAGGCATTTTGTAATCAAATAATGATATCTATGCTTCACTATGTCCTCTAAATCGCTTCAAACTGATTTTTCAAACAAAATTTATGCAAAATTTAAAAATATACACACCTTTTTCTTGCTTTTTAGGAGCTCTATATTGAAACTATTATACCTCTTTAATATCATCTCTCCAAGATCTAAAATTTCATCTTGTAGTAGCCATCTGATTCTTCTTTCCAACTCCACAAGTCAGACTGAGATTGGATTCCTCAAGCTAAAGTTATGCCCAATCTCCCACAATGACCTGGTTATGGACTGGTTCAGTAGAGAGAACTTGTGCAGAATGCCACATGTTAGTGTTTCAACCTTCAAACTTAAAAATGATACAAAAAAAACTAAAGTCAGTGTGATTTTTGTCACTTTTACAAAGTTCAAATCCGAAACTCAGAGAAATTTATGAATGTTTTCCCTAGGTCACCTATTTGAGACTGAATTTCAGAGCATGCAAAAACCCTAACTTCTTCTGACCATATCTCATAAAATATAATGAACCAAGATCTAAAATTTCTACAAGAAGTTCATCAAGGTTTCGGCTCCATGTGGTCAAAATTTTAGCTCCAGAATCTTTGTATAAAAAATTTATAGTGAAAATTCTAAGATGTCTTGTTTGAAGTAGCGCAACCCTAGAATCCAAATCTCTGATACCAAATGTTATGCAACCAGATCACAAAATAGAAGAAAACATAGATCAACAACTTGAAAATTAACCTCTTCAAGGGGGAAACCTCCTTTACTTCACATAAATGAATAATTCTTGGAGATACAAATGACAAGACCTCCTTTGTATATAGAGGAGTCTAAGGGGTCACATTATAATCAGAGCCTACATAACAATAATAATGTAAGGGCACAAAAATAACAATAATGTACTTCTATGGAGCACAACAATAGCAATATGGGGGCTATATGGGCACAACAATAACAATAAGAGGGCTACAATAACAATAAAAATAAGGGGGCTACACTAGTATTATAGGGACCTATTAGTAAAAGTAATTTACACGGGGACCGGGGAAATGACATGGCATGGTCATGTGGCCCTAGTGCCAACAAGGCACACCCTTGAGGTAACTTGTGTCATCAGTTGCCATGTCATTTTCTATGTGTCAAATGTATGAATATGCTAACGTGGTCTTAATAGAAAAAAAAAATTCTAAGGGTCGTATCTTGCTATCTTGTTCTGAGAATATGACAAATTTTATATCACATGGAAGCTCTCAACAAGCAGAAGATGATGGCCATATAAAAACTGAGTTTTGATGTGGATGTAGAAAGAGGATTTTTTTATAACCACACTTCCTTAAGATGACCTAGGAGGTTCGGTTTGGATACCCTGCAACCCTAATATGGAATTATGAGGTAGATATGTTACAAAATCATATCAAATCTAAGTTCAAACATTGGACTTCGATGGGCTAAGAAATTGACCATGGGAGTAAAATTATTATAGTAGAGGTTCAAACACCAGACTTAAATGAGCCAAGAAATAAATTGTAGATGTAAAATTATCAAATTTGTGGTTCAAACACTAGGCCTAGAGGGCTAGAGATTTATCATAGAGGCAAATTTGAGCAAGATGTAGGACATGTTGATTATGTTTTGTAGCAATAGTATTACCTGGATTTAACCTTGGATAAAGGTTTGTTGATGTGGAAGAATTGGGTGAAACAAGTGCTCTCTTAAAAAGGAGTCATGTTTTGAAAAGGGTCCTTGAGGAAGTTTGTTTGAAGAGGTGTGGACTCTTGTAATTGATGTTGATATCGAAATCCACAAAGTATAACTAAATGATGAAAATGTAGTGAATACAATTGAATGTGTGTGGGTGCAAACAGGATGGATACTTGTCTTAGATGAATATGTGTGTGCATGCGGTTAAAAAGAAAAGAAAAAATAATTATTGATGTTATAAATTGTTAAATTGGGTTAATTTTGCTTTAAAATTTTAATTTACTAATTGAAATATTAACCAAGATCTAAGTGTGACTTACAGTTGAAGCAAAGCTTCATTTTTTTCACCATTATAGTCCAAATCATGAGTGTCCAAAGCAATTTGATATGCCATAAAATCTCATTTTCTCTTCATAAGCTAACAATCATATGTTGTTTGGAGTACATAAGAAGGGACACAATAGTGAAGGAAGAAACTACCAGTAGAGTAGTACAGTACAACACGAAAGTAACTCCACACATTAAGGATGATGAATCAGATAAGACAAGAGTTATAGAAGCTTCCCATAGATTGGAAGAAACAATTAGAATCCTAACATCTAAACTTCAAAACTACAAGTTTGATAATAAGAAACTCTTTAGCGAACAAGAGAGGCAAACAAAGCTTAATGCAATGTTGCTACAAAGTCTATCACACATGAAAATGTTTTTTGAAATATGGACCATCTGCTAGAGATTTAGAGAGATATGATGGAAAATCAAGGAGTTCCATGAACTCAAATTGGAATAGCTCACCCTTGATGATTATGTTAACAAATTCATAGAGCTATTGAGATACGTGCCATTTATTAAAGATGATGAGATGAGAATACAGTATTTTCTCAATTGATTACTAGAATCCTTCCATGATCAGATTAAGTTTGAAGATCCAAAGACACTTGATGACACCATCCAACAAGAAAAATATTAATATGAGTTGTCAAAGTCTAAGGTGGAGCCCCACAACGTCTAGAAGAAGAAGGACACAATTGGGCTCAAGAGAAAACGGTTCAAAGTATCATGATATGAGTCATCGACAAGGAGTGTTAAGTTAAAATTTCCAACAAAAAGTGTACATCAACAAAAATATCCCACATAAGGGGAGAATGATACTTTTAGAACGATAGAGGAAACGGTAGAGGACCAAAGGAAACCATCCTTAAAATGTTGGGTTGAGGAGAGGAGCACCTAATTTGTTATTTATCTTATAATAAATTGATATCAAGATTTTTTTTATGTCCAATAGATTATCACAATGGATGAAACTACCGAAAATGTGTCTAAGGCTTATGTAATAGAGGAAACTTCGCAAGAAAACTCCCTAGCAACTACAACAAATATGGAAGGAGAGTAATCCTACCAAAACTTGGCTAGTATAACTACTTCCAAGAAAACAACTTGAGAGTTTAAAAAGGTAGAATCATTCACTGTGGGTGGTGAGATGAAAAAAATTGAGAGAGCAATGGCAAAAGCTTTTTAAGATGGTTATAGACTTGAAGGATGTCCCACGATAGAGCTACAAGGCTTGTTGTTAATTAATGGTGTTTATATAATGTATAATTGTAACCATCTATATGCATGGGATTGCAAAAGGGAGGGTTCCTTTCAACTATTCAAAATCATTTGGGTTTTTGAGGTTGTCACAGACCTTAGGAAAAATTTGTGAATATGTTGATGTACTAAGTGCCCTTACTAGATGAATGCATAGCGCAACTTTTGAATATTTAAAAAACTAGTCAAAGTAGACTTGAGTAGGTTGTATACTTAATTATAAAATAGCCTAAGCTTGAGAATACTTGAGTGATTGCTAAAAAATATTAAAAATGAATGAATGAGCATAATGAAATTGGTTGTTGAACTAAGAAAACACTAAGAGCATATGCTTTTAATCAAATTGACTAAGGGCTAACATCTGAATGAGATTGTGAAGTAGGAAAAGGTGTGGGTTTCTCTCAAGAATTAATATTAAAATATCCATTGGTGACAATGAGATTTGAAGCAGTATTGCCTTCAGTGAGACAAATTACCTTCATGAAATGACAAGGGAATGAAAGGCTAGAGAAGGGGCTAGATGTACTTCTTGAATAAGCATTTACTAATTATATGTGGTGATGACAACCATGAAAATATGGAACTTACCCATACTACAACAATAGGTAATTTGAAGGAATGCGTAGGCATTCCTTCAAGGTTTAATTATACCTTAACGGTATGAACAATGTTAAGAGTGTTAATAGGGCACATAATGTGAATTGTGACCATTCTTACATGTAAATGCATGCCTTTCACGAAATACTCAATGAAGAATGATATCATTATGATCATATTTAATATGACCGTGACTTCTTGAAATTTAATAATCTATGTATGTCTTTGATGCACAGATTGTATATATGCTTGTGTAAGGACAAGATTTAGAGGGACTAATTATCATGAAAAGAATCATTAATATATTTTAAAAAGATGTTGATTTCTAAATTTAGTGGTATGAATCCCTCACTCCCACATAAAATAAAACGGGAAAATTGATTGCTCATAAGTTATGAGATGGATATCTCAGTGGAGAGAGTGAGTATGAAACTCTCAACCTTGAGAACTTTTATTTATTGAGAGGAAAAGTTTGATTGTCATATAAAATTCTAAAATAGTTAAGATGATATTGAATGGAATTGTAGTGTAATGATGTTCTCCCTTTATTAATATAGAACACAATTGAATTGATTAAATTATTTGACTATGTGAATGGTTCTGAAGAACCAATTTAGTAGCTACTATAAATAGTATGTTGAAAGAATTCTATGCACAAGAAACTAACATCGTTTGGTTGAGTAGAAATGCATATTGTAGGAAGAATGCCTTAGGCATGACATGGAGTGAAAGAATGTGATGAAGGTTGAAAATATTACCACCTGTAAGGAGCCTAACATTATGAACAAAGTCTTGTGTTTTTTATGCTTTGCTTCTATATGAAACAAGTTTGAAAAAATAAACTTTCTGGTGGAAAATTCTAGAACATATCTCATGTAAATTGTATATTGTGACACAGGTGAAACGATGAATCGTCTATGAAAGGCATATTAAAGTTTTGAAGTAGAGAACCTAAGAACAAAGGCATTCTAGTGACATTTGGCCTATGACAAGTAAACCGTGTTAGGAGCAAATGTAATGTCCCCTAATAATAATAAAAATAATAAATAATAAATAATATAATATATATATAATATAAGGAAATAAATGATAAACAATAAATAAAAGACATAATTAGTAAATAGATAATTAAAAAAGAAGAAATATAATAATAATAATAAATAACAATAGTAGAGTTCTAAATAAATGTAAATAAAAATAAACTATAAAAATAGTAAAAATAAGTAAAGTTATCAAAAAGTAAAAAGGAATAAAATAGAAAAGAATTATATTAAGAGAATTACTAAATTAAGTCAAACATAAAATAAAGAAATAAAAGTTGCATGTTGACACATGGAGTGTGTGCATGTGGTTCCCCTTCCAATGTTTTGTCTATTTAATAGACAGTGAGGAAGATGAGAGATCATTCCATGATTCCATCATCCATTCTCTTGGGAGAAAAGTGTTGTGAGACAAAGGATTCCCTGGCAGTAGCAAGTTGATTGAGGGCTCGGGGGTGGCTATTTGTAGCAAGATTTTGTGCAATTGAGCCTATGGTTGGGTGGAGAGTCATCCCCAAAACTTTGTTGTGGTTAGCAGGATTCAAATAGCGTTCAACTCCGAAATCACAAGTAAGGAATATCATCGCCACAGGTAAGTTGTCTCTGCCCATATTTCTGAAATTCTATGTTAAATAGTTGATAAATTGTGTGTTGATTATAAATTGCATAATTAATCTAATTAGTTCATGTTTTAATTTCGGGGTCGTTACAACAAACCAACAGAATGTTGTGGCTATAACACTGACATTTCCTTACTATTCCTATAAAGGAAAACCTCAATGAGGTAGATTTCCAAATGAAGGGGATTTCTTGGACCCAAAATGGTGAGGAATTTCCATGAAGAGGATATTTGCACATCCTCACATGATTGAGAGTGTGTACAAGTGTGTCTGATGCAAGTAATGATTTGAACTTGTTACCTATGGAAGCTTGATAAAGTGAAGTATAACCATACAAATAAGTTTTTTTGAAATTTGATTTCCTAGAATGTAAGTTGTTTTGGGAAAGTCAAGACCTCTATAGAAATATTAATAGTTGTATATGAAAATGGCCCTAATGCATATTACCCATTGACTATGTGATTGTGGTACTAGATGGGACACGATATATCTAGAAGTGAGCAGACGATAAAAATAAACACCATTGCAAAAGCAATGGGAAAGAAAAAAGGATAAGGATTGATGCTAATATATAAGAGTAAGGAGGTTGGTACAATTGAAAGGAAGCAAAATTTATATGTTTAAATGCTAATCACTATTTCTACACAATTAGGCCTTTATTGCAATTGAATTGGTCTTGGATATGGCAAACATGTAAGACTATAAGAAGACTGACATCTACCACAACCAAAGAAAATGACCTGAGAAATGGAGAACCTCGTGATGAAAACCTAAGCAATCTAGATTGTATCATTATATTGTTTTTCATCCATATTGATCATTTAAAAGTGGAAAAGGTGGGGGAATTAGCTCATAAGATTGTTTTTTACTAGCAAAACCCAGTTTAACAAATTGGGGTCTAAAACCTTCCAAGAGTGTTTTGAGGCATTACATGGAGTTTTTGGGGGTAAAATTTAGTTGTTTTAGCACCACAAATTTTTTGATATCTACACATAGAGACCTTTCCAATGGCATAATAATCGCATCAATCAAAGTTTGTATGCAAAAGTTATGGCACTTAGAATTTGAACTTCTTGTTTTCACCACCATAATTTGAGAGGATGCCACGTCAGCCCCCATTACTCATGGAAAATGGGTTAGCTTGGTGATTATGATGAAGAATACTCTAGAGGAGTCCATATTGTAACTCTAGTAAGAGTTGAGGTAGTCAAACCTAATCACTAGTAGGCTATAAAGTTATGTTATAACAGGGCCACTAGGAAGAAAATGGGTTTGATTCTTTTCAAGTGCATTTGTTCCAAAAATGAGAAAAATATCCAAGGCAGATATGAGATAGAGAACACTAAGAGGATTTGTGCACTATAGTAGCCCATGGGCCATAGGCCAGACATATTTGTACTCACAACCATTTTTTATTCAGAGAAAGAGAGCAGAGTTGTTAGGTCCCTATAATACTAATGATGCCCCCATTACTATTGTAGTTGTATCCCTTATTAATATTGTTGTGCCCCTATTGTCCCCATATTATTATTACTGTGCCCCATAGAATCCCTCTATTGTTATTTTTGTGCCTTTATATTATTATTGTTAGGTCGGCTTGGTTATATTGTGACTCCTTAGACTCCTATATATAGAAATCAGGTTTTTTCATTTGAATCATCCAAGAATTGTTCATTTATGTAGTGTAAAGGAGGTTGCCCCCTCGAAGAGGCTGAATTATAAGGCGTTGATCTATCTTTTCTATCTTTTTGTGAGCTTGTTTCATAACATTTGGTATCGGAGCTTTGGATTCTAGGGTTTCACTGCTCCAAATAGGTCATTGTGAAATTTTCACTATAACTCTTTTTCTGTGATGTTTCATAAGCGAACAAAAAAACCCATTTGAGACGAAATAGTGTTGAACCTCGGATCCAAATTTCAGAGCTTTTCGCGCTGTATTTGCAGAGATATGATCTAAGGAAGTTAGTCTTTTTGTAGACTCTTGAATTACATTCCAAATAGGTGACCTTGGGAAAATCATCATAACTTTTGTTTTAAGCATCAGATTGAAATTTCGTAAGAAGTTACAGAAAGAGGACGGACTGTAATTTCCTGTGTATATTTTTTAGACCTGAAGGTCAAAACAGTGACACGTGGAACCTCATACAAGTTTTCTCTTTTGAAAAGGTTTATAATCAGGTCATCTTGGGAGATTGTGCATAACTCTTTCTTGGAGAATCTAAATTCGATCATACTGGTGGCATTGGAAAGAGGACATAAAGGGCTACTGCAGGTCACAATTTCATAATTGAAAGATCCGAAATTACAGATATACATCATATTCAATATCGAGTGCCTACAAAGTGAAAAAAGTGTGTATTTTTTTTAATATTTGCATAAGCTTGGTTTGAAAAATTAGTTTGAAGGAGTTCAAAGGGAATAGTGAAAAATTATTATCGGTAATTGATGCCCCGAAGAAAGAAAATGGAAACACCTAGTAAACAACCTGAAAACTCTAGCATGACTCATGAAGAAGAGGAAGAAATGCTACATGATATATCAAAATTACAAGACCAAGTGCAACAAATGTCACTCTCACAAAAGCTAACAGAAGCTAAGATAACTGGTGTGGAATCTAAGATAAAGGGCATGGAAGCTAAGATGAATGGCGTGGAAGATAAGATGAATAGTGTGGAAACTAAGATCAATGGCATGGAATCTAAGATGAATGGCATGGATGATAAGATGGAAGAATTGAAGATAAATTTAAATAAGTTGCTACAAGAAATGGTCACTAATGGTGAAAGGGTAGTAAAGGAAACTCATGATGAGAACAAAAGAAATGTTAATCATGATTGCATAGACTCTAATGTTGGATCGAAGACCCAACATATTCCAGAAATCGATATGAGGAAGTTCGATGGCAAGGATCCCGCAACATGGATACTACAGCTGGAGCAATTTTTCAATCTCAATAATGTGCAAAACACACAAAAGGTACGTATTGCAACTTTATATTTGGATCCAACTCAATTTGTATGGTATCAATGGCTTTGCTCTCGTAACCAAATTATCACTTAGGTAATTTTTATGGAAGAAACAATAGCACATTATGAGGATACAAAAAGCAACACCTTTTTAAGCCAATTTATAAGTCTCAAACAAAAGGGTTCAATGATGGAGCACATTGAGGAGTTCCAAAAATTGAACATAAGGGTAAAAAATATTCTAGAGGAGCATAGGATTGATGTGTTCATAGGTACTTTAAAGGAGAATATCCAACATGATGTTCACCTTTGGGAACCTGATTCATTGGAGAAGGAATTCAGGTTAGCAAGAAAAATGGAGAGCAAAATTATGGCAACTAGGAAGCCTACCACTCACAACTATAAAGATAGAAATGTCGTTGCCCCTAGCCTTCCACAACCTTTAAGGTTGACACCACAACAATTGGAAGAAAAAAGAGCAAAAGGGATTTTCTACAGTTGTGATAGTAAATACACTAAAGGTCAAAAGCGTGCTGAGAAGAAATTATTCTACGTAGATTGTGAAGAGGAAGAAGAAAATGAACAAGAAAGGTCAAAAGAAGAGGATATACTCCAGGAACAAATCCTAGATAAAGAAGAAATGAATCTGACCATATCTTGTAATGCATTGGCTGGAATTAGCACTCCTCAAACCATTAAAATAGAAGGACATATCAAGAAGAAAAGGGTAATAGTGTTGATTGATTCAGGAAGTACCCTGATCCAAGTGGATATTGGTAGCCGCCCGCTAATTCCACGTGGATCCCCTCTAGTGTTTCTTTCAATTCTTTCAGTTTCCTTAATTATAGCACAGTTTACTATTTTTAGCAGTTTTTCGGGTCCTAAACTTCCGGAGCCGTTTTGAGGCCCTAAACGACGTTCTTTTGGGAAATCT